>ML805716.1:176013-199873 GCA_009831015.1 Picea engelmannii
ACATCTTCTAGGTCACTTGGCCCCACTTTCCTTATTTTAGGGTTGGGTCCACTTCTAATTTATCCATTAAAATTATTATTGAAATAATTTATTTTGTATTAACTTTGAATTATAATACACTCATCACTTCACTTTATTATTTAGCTTTTAAAATCTCTTAAACCACTTTGATTACTTTGACCTTTTGGGGCTTCTAGATGACATATGAGGGTCATCCAACTTCATAAGGCCATAACTCTCAAACCGTGAGGAGTTATGTGACGTTCTACATACCACCAGAAATGGAATGACATGTAATATCCATATAGAATAGTATTATCTAAAAATACATCATAACTCATACCCTTACCCATCAAACAAACTTGGGTCCATTACCCAAACTTGGGGTCTCCAACTTCTCATGGCCATAACTCTCTAACTGTGAGGAATTATGTGACGCTCCACATACCACCAGAAATGACATGACAAGAACTATCCATCTAGGATAGTTTCCCTGACAAATTCACTTTCGTTCATCTCATTTTCAACAATTAAGCATGGGTTCTCTTACTCCACAAAGTGTCTTCCCGTGAGGGCTTTCACCATAAGCGGACCACTTTGGAGTTCATCCATATTTACTTATCAACCATGACAAAAAAATAATGAGTAATATTTACATCAAACACTATTGGGTCCATTACCCAAACCTTTGTGCTATGGGTCTTTCTTCAAGGGTTGAAATCAATGACAACTAACCTTAATCAACATGGATACAACCTACAACAAACCCGACACAACTTCCTCTTCTTTCTCTCACAATATCCTATCTAAAAATACAATATTCGCCATCAACTATAGCTACAATACATTTCCCTCATAAAAGAGGGTTGCATTCTAGGGAAAAAAACTCTAACATAATCTCCATCGTTAGATCTGCGACCTTATAATGAATGGTCCAGATTTACAATGAAATTACAATATACATTTATAAGGCAATTTTTCCTTCGGGGGCTTCGCCCCCAAATCCCCATCAAGGGATGCTTCCCCCGAATGCCTCCTGGGGGCCTGCTTCCCCCCAGACCCCCCAGCTGGGGGGATAGCCCCCTTGGACCCCGCAGAGGGGGTACCCCCCCTCTGCACTCCCCCACGTGGAAGAGTGTACATACTTCTGGGGTGTAAATACTTCATGGGGTATAAACATGGCTGAAAGTAAAAGACCTCTGAATCAGGAAGATAATAAGGCTCCAAAACCAATAGATGGATCATTGGAGGACTGGTCAACAACCATATCAAGTCGTGACCATTGGATATGCAAGCACCATATCAAGGGCATGGATTGATTTTAGATCATGAAGGGGGAATTTAAATTAAACAACGCGTTAATTCCAATCCCGTAATTGGTCTAGACTGTCGATCGTCACCCACCAATAGATCTATGGTTGGCATCAGTTCCACTACCAACGAGCAGTTTCCATTTTAGAGCTCGACGATAGTGTTAAATGTCATGCTAGTTGGGACCCCACAATCATCCCTGATTGTTGATCTACTCTGTGAGCATTCTCGACCATTAGATAAAGTTGAGTGGAAGGACATAGTAAGTCATAAATAAGAACCATCATATCTGAAGCATGAGCTTCAAGATGTTTCTCAGCTGTTAGATCAATATTTGATCTAGAGTTAAATATTAGTCGTTGATTTGGAATAGAAAAGGGGAATCGTTAGATCAACATTGGTCAACTTCAGTGCTGACCACTTCAAAAGAAAAGGGTTTAGAATAAGTAATATTACCCAAAGCCCGAAGTCTCGAAGTGGACATGATTTTTCTGATCTGAGGAACACTTCGGATAATATACTGACTGTTGGATTGAGTAAAGTGGAAGGATAGTGTAAGCCACAAATGTTCTGAAGAGGACATGAGTCGTCCGATCTGAGAAATATTTCAGGAGTTATATTGACTGTTTGATCCATATAAGGGGGAAGGATAGGTTAAGAAAAGGTGAAGGCCAGAGTCCCAAAGTCCTGAAGTAAATCAGGACCATCGGATCTTGACAATACATGATGGTTGTTGGATTAGAATAGTGGTCAACTTCGGCACTGGCCACTTCGGCAAAAATGATTCATAACATATGAGTTCACCTGAAGGTCGAAGTTCTGAAGTCACTCTCAACCGTTGATCTGAGATACATTTTTGGAGTTAGGAAAACCATTAGATCCAGGAGAAGAACATGTGCCACATGAGGAGATCCACGTCAGCAAGGACATGTGGCACAATCAGATAATGACAAGTGTTAAGATGAAATTGACATTTCAGGTATGTGTAAGTCACGAATCTAACACGTGGAAACCACTTGGCCAATGCCAGGTTAACAATTACGTTAGGAAGTTACATCACTTTGGGAGTATGTACTTCGGGGGAAACCAGTTTCTAAACATCAATAACTGCCCAAAGCGCCGAGGGCCGAAGTTAACACTAACCGTTGATCTAATTCGGGAAGTTTTATCGACCGTTGATCGAGTACAATGGAAGGATAGAATAAGTGTAAACCATGAAGTGACACTAATCGTTGGTCTACTTCGGAGAGAATTCTCAACCGTTGAATATTATGCACACATGTATTTGATCTGAGAGGTTTAATGATTGCAAAGATTGGAAATTGCTGAATGCCGAAGTTTCGAAGTGAACGAGAATCGTTCATCATGCAAATAATATATCGATCATTAAATCTACTTCGGAGAAATATGATTTGGGAGATTTGAAATATTATAGAGGCTGGGAGTCGTGAAGGACTAAGTCCCGAAGTAACGACGGTCGTCCATCTCATTGGGAGATTAAAATGTGATCGTCGATCTTGACAAGTAATAAAACACGTATTTATCCTAGTGCCTGGTCACCACTTGTGGTAGTATGGAATAGAGAAATAAGGGTAAAAGAAGAGGCAACACTTAAATCAATAAGATCGTGGTTTTTCACATATGGTCATATGTAAATGGTTTGAAGGAAGCGCCTCATACATATTTAATTTGATAGAGAGTTAACACTAGAACAATACAAAGAATTGATAAAAGATCAAATATGATCTATTGGTGAATTGAGAACACAACGGAAGCATGAGTACGATATAATGAGTTGATCTGTGTCTGTGATCAACTCATGAAGACAAAAGAACTAACACATAGTCATGATTAAAAGAAGGTTAATTCATAAGCATTATGAATAAAGGATAAAAGGAAAAATGATATTATTTAAAGATTAATATTATCATTTAAATGAAAAGGTACAATGGTTCAAATATCAAAAGACACAATGATTCAGATTCACACTAGTTGGAAGACTATATAAACAAGAAAGAATGGCGAGAAGAAAGTGTAGTTGAATTTGTTGAAGTATATATATTTATATATAATGGATTGAATGAAGGTTCATTCTATCAGGTTGGTGCCTATTTACAAGCTGGGTCTTGTATGAGGATTGGATTCCTCACATCTCAATTGGTTCTAAGATCAACAAGCTGGGACTTGTTATGAGGATTGGATTCCTCATTTCTGAGTTGGATATGAGAAATACAAGCTGGGTCTTGTAACAAAGATCTGGGTGTCTCATAATTGTAATAAGATGAAATTCAAAGATTGACTTATGTATTCATTCAAGTTAAATAAATAAATAAAATATTTATTCTTTTATATATTGGTTGAGAAAATGAAATAAATATTTGTAGTTCCGTTAGTTTATGAAAAGTGGAAAATTGTCCAAAGTTTTGTGACACTGATTCACCCCCCCCCCTCTCAGTGTCAAGTATCCATTTCAACAGATATTTCTAGAAGCCTAAGGTTCTAATAGGTATTCTTACATTGACTTGTTCACATTTATTAAATACGACTTATTAACTAAAGTCAACCTTTGTTACATGGAAAATATATTATTCTACCTATGTGAGGGGTTAGGGAGGTTAGGTCCCTAACATGCCCCGCCCCCCCTAGGAACAACCTTGTCCTCAAGGCCTAAGATTATGAAATTGTTGCAAAATGGTGGCATCTTCTAGAGAATGGATGTTGAAAGAGAATTATTCAAGGGACCATGTGGAAGATACATGAAGTCAATATCTACGTGTATTGATATGTTGTGATGTGACAAAGGAGTGATGACAATGGAATCTGATTGCTAAGAACCTTCATGCACATAGATGAACTGGGGGATGACCAGGGAATGATATTAGCGTAGAAAGGGATGAAAAGAAGGAATGCGGAATGGATGGGATGAGGATGACAAGTGAAGAAGAGTGTGTGACAAATGAATAAATTAGAGTATTGAACAATGGTAAGAGATTTAGACCGAATAGGAAGAGGACCATGATTGAGAGAGAAGGGAAGCATAGTGAGAATGAGGAAAGAGACAATGGTGCAATATTCTAGATCGAAGGGAGTCTACGCATAGAGGAAAATATCCGTAAACTTAGTCCAGTAGAAGAATATCCCACTCATATCAGTCTCTGTGAAAAACCCACGACCCTGTGTGTGTCGCCAAGTGATCAGGGGATCAAAATTTGCTCAATTTTCAAAGTGCTCGGATGGAGACGAAAACAGTGCCATTGCGTCCGTCTCGTTTTCCTGATTCTGGCGGTATATTTATTTGTCCGTATGGAGGAGATATCGTGATTTGACCGCCAAGTCAAACATGCCAAAATTGGACGCTGACTGTACCTGTCCGTACAGTCCGTACGACCACGTGGAGGGCCGTACCTTTTGCTGACATGGCAGGGGGATGATGTGGTGATTGCTGGTTGGATGTTTTTTGGCGAATATAGTGTGGACACGTGTGTTATTTGCAACAAATGAGGTTTGAACACGTGGCCCAACCCATTGGTGCCACGTGTCACTATCCTGCTGGTTGTTATGGTTGGTTATAAAAAGGTATTGGGTCCGCGGGGTTCGACCCCGGGGCCTCCTCTCTATGCAAAGACTTGACAAACCCTCCGCTAGCCAACAAATCCGCATATGTTTCTTGTTTATTAGTTCAACGCATATATATTTGTGTTAATACAATGTGATATATGGATAGGGGGCGGGCCGGGGCATAAGCCCCGACCCACGGTTGTATTACAAATGTAATATGACCCATATATTTGTATTGACCCGACTGTTGGGCGCGACATTCATATTTTATATTATATTGCAAACAAACATTGCATTGCAATATATGTATTTGTAATATATTTTTATTGTGTTGCGTGGGGTTTGAACTTCCGACCCACGTTTTTACATTGGCGCGCGTTTTTCAAACGGAAGTTTGTATGGTTGGACGGTTAAACTCCTTTTTGCGCCCAACCTTTGGTCTTATGGCCATGTGGCCCAGTGTCGAGGCGGTTAGGGGATAGAGGTGCCCTAACCGTTCTACGGTTTGTACAGGTGCACGGTTGCGTACGGGACTGGGTTCTTTACGCTTAAATGAGCGTGTGTGCCAGGTTTGGAGAACAAGGGTGCAGATTGTAGAACCAGAGACAACAAAGAAGAAGGGGAGACTTCAAAGTAGGCTATCTTCTTCATTTTTCGACTGTTTCAGGTGCCGTCAGAGCCTAGATAGGGGTTTTGGGATGCTGCGGAGCCATTGAAGCAATTAGTTTGTCATTTTGAGCACTGTAAGACATGTTTTTAAGCACTTTGAGCAATTTAATATAAAAGATCCATTTGGAGGCTGGACCAGGAGATGTAGCCCGGAGTGGGGTGAACTCCTTTATCAAGTTGCTGTGTTTATGTCTGATGTTCAATGATTTTTGATGCTGTCTATGTTTATTTCTACATAAGTAATCCTTTATTATGTGTTGCAAATTGATCCGGTTGCCTTAAACACATAACATTTCACTTGCAATTTAATTTAATCAAGTTTATCAAGTCTTCGTCATATTTTTAGATCACCAAGAATCGAGGTAAGATCAGAAGTTTTGTCAATTGTAGTTAGTGGAGGAAGTAAAGATAGTATTAGAAGCAATCAAAGTAGTGGAAGTAGTACGTTGAGTCAGAATCAATTAGTATTATCAGGAAAAAATACCACGCAAAACAGAATGGTGGGGTTATATCCCACCTTAAGGATGCCTCTCTTTCAAGGGGATCATCTAGAAGATCCATAACAATATATTTTCATTTGTGACATTATATGGACTGTGAAGAACGTCCAGGAAGATGATGTCAATAATGCACAGTTGGAAACAACGTTCAGAGATCACACGCTATTATGGTATATGAAATATCATAATATCACACTTGCGAGTCAGATAAGAACATTGGCAGAGGTAAGATAATCCTTGTTTAAAGAATTCAAGAAGCCTAAGTCTCAGTCATAGTGCATTACAAATTTGAAGGAGATCAAGCAGATAGTAAATGAATCAGTATGGGACTGTGATCAAAGGTTTAAGATATTGAAATATTGGCTAATGTTTTAGATTCTGGATGAACACCACAAAGAATGGTTTATCGCAGGATTATTGCCATATATATGCTACCCTTTGATGCAAGAGAAGATTGTGACGCAATCATAAGCTCTGGAAATTGCTATGAAATTGGAAGCGTCCCCTGTAGGAGAAAATGAAGTGGGGATGGCTCAAGTTCAGTCACAACTAGATGCACTGACTATTCAATTACAATAAATTATGAAAGTAAAAGAAAAGCGTGAGGGAGTCTGGTGTATCACCTGTAAAACAAAAGGTCATCATAATAATGAGTGTCCAACATTCCAACAATATTTGAATATAAGAGCTTCAAACCCATTAGGACTATGATGTGATATTTGTAAGACGTTGGGTCACCACCCTCATAATTTCTCATTGATTCAGAAATACCAGAGCACTGCGAGGATTTTTTTTTTCAATTCCTATAATTTCTTCGAACATGATGAGAAGGATTGTCCCGCATTAGACCCAATGAGAGAGAGTATTGCATATGTTTATATATTCCAAGGTGAATCAGTAGAAGGGGGAGTCCTGTACTTTAATACTCCCATAGGAGGTCATAATCAAGGAGGCAGAGGAGGCTTCAGAGGTCGTGGAAGAGGAACTATTATATGTTATAATTTCAATAAACATGGACACTTGGCTAGAGTCTGTATGAATCCCTGCATGACATGTACATATTACAGAGAACTAGACCATGCGACGAAGAATTGTCCATAATTAATAGAAAAATGGAAAGAAAAGAGGAACACAAACATACATATGATAGCAGTAGAGGCGCGTGATGAGAAACCTAAGATAATAGTAGTTACACGTGGTGGGATGGAACCAGAGTGGATGAGATGGATCAAGGGATAGAATTCACTAGTGGGTAAGGATAGAAATGAAGCGATTACCATTGTTTGATCCAAGGAAAGAGAAAGATACCTACCAACAAGAAAGGAAATAATTAATAGGAACGGACTGGATAGCATCAACTTCTACTGTGACATCCTTGTATAATAGATGATCAATGTTTGAGATGCCTCCAATATATTACCATTCAGAAAAACAATTTGAAAAGGTAAGGACTTTGCAAATTTTCTTAAGAAGTTGTTTAAAATTAATGAAAGATGGATCCACTTTGAATAGTATGCGCATAATGATTAACCATTGTACCCAAGAGAAAGAGAAACATGTCACACAAAGAGAAGTTAACCAGGTGCACAGTAATAAGAGAACAAATAGAGAGTTCTGGATCAATTTGCAGATAGGGAACTACGAGATGGACAATATAATTCTGGATTTAGGGTTTCATGTGAATGTTATCTTGAGATAGACTTGGTAGATGATGGGTCAACCCAAGATGATTTGGTCACTGATTCAATTGATATTATCAAACTGACATAAAATTGTTCTAGTTGGAAGATTAACAGGGGCAAGTGTCAATTTTGATGGAGTGCGTAGTGTAGCACACTTCGAAGTGATCAAAATAGTAGATGGAAATACAAATTATCCAATACTATTAGGACTTGATTGGGCATTCAAGAATCATGCTATCATTGAAATAAAGAAGAGACATATGATATTCGAAGCAGAAGAATTAAAGGTTACCGCATCATTAGACCCTACTGAAGGAAGCAGGTATGTAGAACCAACAAAGAGAAAATAACTTGATAATCTGTATAATATGACTTCCTGGATGGAAAATTATGTGAATATTACAACTGAAGGAATACTTAGTTGGATAAGTATCACCTCATGCATGTCAGACTTAGAAGAAGCCTTGGAGAATTGGAAACAAAGACTACATGAAGTATCAACAAGAAAATGTGCTAGGATTACCCACGCGTTACGATGGATTGGGACAGAGATATATGAAACTCCAATGTATGATGGATTAACTGATGTAGTTTATTTTATAAGAGATTTTGAGTTGCAAATATCAGATCAACAGAGACTACTAGATTTGGATATTTCATTGAAAGAAACCCCTACGAGATGGTGGGATACACATAAGGATGGAATAAGAAACTAGCAGTAGTGCAAAAGGTTATTACAAGTTAGATTCATAACATAGACTGAAAGTATCATGATGAAGTATAATGGCTTGAGTTTCCTAGCAGACCATATTACGAAGTGTACCATGATGTGAAGATCAATACCTCTGTCAAAATGAATTCATTTATTTGTGCATACTCTAGACACTATCCTGAATAATTGGTACATAGAACTAGAAGTGCATAGAGGGACAAGAGATTGGGAAGAATTGACTAGGAACTTCAAGGTAATATTCAATTTTGAAAATAATAATCCATTAATTGACTTAGCCTTGCAGGTTAACAAGAACAAGATTTTTGCAATAGAAGGATCGATGTACAATACACCTAGAGTTATTGCACCAGTCGAAGAGATCTTGCACTATTATAATGTTATTGAATAAGACCAGGAGGATGAATACCCAAGGGATTTGTAGATACCAGAAACTAAAGGGGAACATGTAGTAGAAGGACCATATCTTGAGTCCACTATATATACAAAGTCCCTAAGAACACGAAAAGTGAACACTGGTACAAAAGATAAGCTGAAGTTTGCCAACATAAGAGATTACTTGACTGATGAGACAGTCAAGAAGATTGCCGACTTACTGTGCGAGTACAATGATCTGTTTCCAATGACGTTCTCAGAGATGAAAGGAATTTCTGGGGAATTAGGAGAAATGAAGGTTTCATTGAAGCCAGATGCCAAATTGTGAAACAAAGACCATATAGAATGAACCCCATGTATAAGAAGAAGGTAAAACAAAATATAGACAAGATGTTAGAAGATGGATTATAGAACCTGTTGAAGAATCAAGGATTAGTCCAATGGTAGTGTAGGATAAGAAGATAGGGGGAATTATGATATGTGTAGATCTAAGAAAGTTGAATGATGCTTGTTTACATGACCTGTTTCCTACACCATTTACAAATGAAGTGCTATAAAATGTAGGGAGTCAAGAGGCTTACTCTTTCATAGATGGATTCTCAAGATACCACAAAATCAAGATTTTGCAAGAAGATAGATATAAGACCAATTTTGTGACAGAATGGGGTTGTTACTGGTACATAGTAATGTTGTTTGGTTTGAAGAATGCACTAGCAATATTTTATAGAGTGGTTGTCGCATCTTTCAAAGAGTTCATGCATAATTTCTTAGAAGTGTACTTATATGATTGGGAAGTATTTAGTTTGTTGAAATATCATGTTGAAATGTTGCACTTAAAGTTGGATAGGTATAGGAAGTACCCGATCTTGTTGAATTTGAAGAAATGTATTTTTTGTGCCCCTTTTGTAATATTGTTAGGCCATGTGGTGTGTAAACATGGATTTTTAGTTGACCCTACAAAGATAGCGGTGATTGTTAACTTTCCACTACCAACTTCATTGCGACAGTTGAAATCCACATTGGGTCATACAAGATACTATAGAAATTTCATCAAAAGGCATGCAAAGATCACAACCCCTATGGATAAGTTGCTAAAGATCAGGTTTGTGACAGATGCATGTGTTTTCTAGTTGGAGAAACTAAATGGAGAAGCTGTGGAAAGAGTGGTTGATGATAGTCAACTAAAATTGTATAGGGACAACCAGGATTCTGCGCACTAGTTCGAACTGTGAAATATGTGTACAATAGTACTTGTACCATAGTGTATTATAGAGGAAAATAGAAAAATCAAAAATTCAATAAAGGAGTTTGAAGGTTGGAATTATGAATTAGAAAATGACACATACAAGAAAGAGGAAGGGGAACTGTGTAGAAAGGAAAAGGAGAGTAAAAAGAAAGAAGGAAAGGTTGGAGATCTACGCAGAAGATGATTGAAGGCATTACATATCCAACTTGATGAGAAAAGTATTTAAGAGAGGAAATGATGAAGAAGTAGTGGCATCGTCTAAACATACATGAAGAATGGAAAGAATATTTTGATAGGATGGAAAATCTAACGCATAATCCATCGAGGATACAAAGTTAATTAAATTTTTAGGAAAGCATTGAATACAATAACAAGTTTTTGTGTGAAGAACAAAAGCAACTAGAGACAGGTGATAAGAACAGTTGAAAGGTCGATAGACAAAAGTTATTATTATTTGTAATTTTCATAGAAAGCAACAAAGAGTAGAGATCCAAGAAAAAATTGAGAGAGGTAAGGTTTCCAAGAGAAGTTGCAGAGAGAAATGGCACTACCCAAAGAAACCACAACATCAACGTTGAAGCCAAAGAAACAATGCAGAAGCCCTGGTACTACCGGTATAGGAAGAGACTCCAGGAGCATTAGTGTCAGAGCCAAGTTCATAAAATTTTCCAAGGGATTTTGTACCGCCAAGGAATCCATATGCAAAGATGGTCAATTTACTGAAGGAAGCAAAGTATAACCTCGTGGAACTAGAGATTCCACTTGGCGTAATAGTTGAAGGGGATATGTTGAGAGAAATAACGAGCTTGAAGTTTTCATACCATGATCTGTCTGATGAAAAGAAGTTCTCGGACTTAGCACTGAGGAAATACGTAAAGACAGTCATCGATCCAGAGACATCGTTCATTAGAGTTGAACTAAATACTTTGGTATTAGGCTTAGAGAAACCAAGGATCCTAAAATTATTGTAAATCCCACATTTTGGTAGGAGTGCATAGATCAACACCTATGTAAAGATGTTGGTATGCTGTATTTATGGAGGATATCTTTGGCTAGGTAGCGCCGTATCCATCCATACATAACTGGTCACGTGGATTACAGGGTTACCAATAGTAGGGGATGATCCGTCACTACTTTTCATAGACAATTCGAATAAAAACACATTATTAGAGAAGATGAAAGAGAAGTTTGGTACATTCAGAGTAGCGTGCAGACTTGATGTAGAAAATATCAATGAAGACTATGTCAAGTGTGCCATGCAAGTGTTAGCTTACAAATTGTTGAGAAAATGTCAGAGACATCAAGTGCCAATAGGAGCGATAACAATGAAAAAGAAGTGAATAGAAGGCGTACAGATGAACTGGGAAACTTTCTTAGTCAACAAGTTCTATATAGACTATAGGGAAGGACAAGACAGAGGTATGGAGTTTCACTACACATGGTTATTGATATTAATAGCATTAGTGTCATGGAGGGAGATGAAAGACTCACAATTTTTGACAACAACCAATAAACCATACTTGGAGGCGAGGTATGTGAACTTGTGGTAGCTATTTAAGGTGTCGCAAGATAGGCCACAAAAGAAAATGAAGAGAAGTTGAAGACACATCTTACAATAGAGATAGAAGAAGAAATCTTGCAGCAGGAAGAACAATTCAAAGAAAAGGTCGCACCCACACGATAAATATTTCACAAGTTCATGGAGATATGGAAGCAAGTTTGAAGCGGCTTGGGAAGAGCCACATGTAAGTGTTGGGAGCCTGTTGAATTAGACATTTTTGCAAAAGTTTTGGGAATCGCACAGGAACAAATTACGTGACAAATAAAAAAAGAAGCAACGTACACATAAGAAATTTAGCGCATTTCAAGGAGTTAGCATGCAAAAAGAAAAAAATAGTTTGGAGTTTTGGAACATTTTTTCCACATTGTAAATCGGCTAATTCCTATTGTAAAACTATAAATATGTAATGTGTTTTGGGTAGAAGAGGGCATAAGAGAGAGATTGGATAAGTAGTGAACATTCGAGAGTGAGAGCATGGTTGATATTGGTGTTGAGCAATGAATAATGAGTTGAGTTAAATATTAGACGAGAGGTATGTGTGCACTGCAACATAGAATGACTTGAGAAGGTTTGTGTTTTTACTAAAGATCATTGTATAAGCGAAGTGCACATCCATTGTAAGGAAGAATATGGATGAATAATATAAGAAGCTAGTCGTTGTGGATGTATCCTAGGTGGAGTGAACCACGTTAAATCCTTATGTTATGATGTGTATGCCATTGTGATGTGATTGTTGATTCTGTCTAATGCGCACATATAATGACTGGTTAGTATGAACATGTTATATGATCTGATGATTATGTGCATGTGTTGAATGAGTATATAAGATAAGTTATTATGTTTTTATAATTTCATGCACATAACATATGAATGAATGTTAAGTAAACAATAAAGAATGAATTCCTGATATTTGCCCATGACTATAGAAGCCTGGTTCCTGTAGTCCCCATGGATACTTTAGGTGAGACTTCACCTCCTTGCGGGTGATGTCGAAAGGGTAAGTATCTTGGGATTTGTTGGTGAATTAATGTTTAACCTCAAGTCTTCCCACTGCGTTCCAACGTAACCTAATTTTCTTGTTCCTTCATGTGGTTATGAGCCATGAATAAATATTCTTTGAGGGTATGGAGATTTTCCTCTCAGACTATAAGATTGTTTTCAACCTCATGAACCTTCAAGAAAATTGGCATGTATGAGAGAACCAATGATGGATTTTGTCTGTAGACTGCTTCAAAAGGAGTCATGTGAGTAGTTGTATGGTAATATGTGTTGTACCACCATTCAACTAGGGGTAACCACTGAGCCCACTGGTTTTGTCTATTATATGCAAAACACCGCAAATATGATTCCAAATACTTGTTGACAACTTGAGTTTTTCCATCAGTCTGGGGATGATAGGTGGTGCTGAGATGAAATTGGGTTCCCTGGAGCTTGAAAAGTTGTTGGTGAAAGTTGGATCTCAGTCAGAGACAATATAATGAGGAATTCCATGAATTTTGAAGATATTATCCATGAAATGTGAGCCACTATGGATGCAGTGAATGGGTGTTGAAGAGCACATAAATGATAATATTTGGAAATACGATCAACTACCGCCACAATGACTGATTTATTACTTGATTTAGGTATGCCAACAATTAAATCCATAGAAATATCCCTCCAAATAGTAGGGGGAATAAAAAGTGGTTGGAGTGTTCCTGTATATTTGATTATTTCTCCCTTGTTGCATTGATAGACATCACATTTTCCCAAAAAGGTGTAGACGTCTTGTTTCATACCATCCCAGAAAAAATCAATGCTTGACCCGTTCATAGGTTTTGTAAACCCTGAATGCTTAGTTGTTGGTGAAGCATGAAGCTCATAAAGCACCGCAAATTTAAGTTGTGTCTGTTTTCTTAAATACAGATGTCCTTTGTATAAAATCTTGTCATTGTGCCAAGATTACCCTAGAGAATATAGAGAATGGTGTTACAATTGTTGGATCAAGAGAGAAAGTTTGGGTTCTTGTAGCCATTCCTAGCGAACAACTTGGAGCCAATCTAGTACAATGAAGGGGAGGGAAAAGAGGGACCATTCTTCTTCATACTTCTTGGAAAGAGCGTCAAAAACCACATTTTATTTTCCCTTTCTTGTAAATGATCTCATAATCATATCCAAATAGCTTGGTCACCCATTTTTGTTACTCTGGTGATGAAATTCGTTGTTCCATAAAATACTTGAGGATTTGATGATCAATTTTAATTTGGAAGCATTTCCCCAATAGATAAGGATGCCAGATATCCACAACATGAAAAATAGCCAACATTTCCTTTTCATAGATTGATTGGCCCAAATTTCTCTTCGAAAGTTGTTTTCTAGTGAAGGCCAAAGGCCTGCCATCTTGCATGAAAATGACCCAAATTCCTTTCCCTGAAGCATCACATTCTAGGAAAAAAATCTTTGTGAATTCAGGAAGTTCCATAACAAGAGTTGTGCACATAGCTTCTTTCAAGGTGTGGAAGGATGGATTAGCTGGTAGAGTCCAAGTGAAAGCATTTGTTTTAAGGAGAGCAATGCGAGGTGATGCATTTTTTCCATAATTATGAACAAACTTTCTATAATAGTCCATTAAACCCAGAAAACCATGCAAGCTATTAAGAGTTTTAGGGTGAGGCCAATCCTGCATAGCTTTAATTTTCTTAGGATCCACTCATAAACCATCCCTACCAAAAAATGACCCAGGTACTCCACTTCCGAGGCTCCAAAGGAACATTTAGATTGTTTGAGGAAAAGTTGGTGACGAGAGAGTAGATGGAGAACTTGATCCACATGGGAGAGATGGTTTGTCCAAGTTTTACTATAGATGGGAATATCATAAAATAAAACTAAGACAAAATGACGGAGAAAAGAACAGAAGACATGATTCATGAAACTTTGGAAAGTGGAGGGAGCATTACACAGACCAAAGGGAATTACCAAGAGCACATAGTGACCCTCATGAGTTCTAAATGTAGTCTTGGGAATGTCTTCCTCTTTCACACAGATCTAGTTGTAGCCAGAATGGAGATCAAGTTTGGTGAAGCACTAAGAACCACTCAATTCATCCAACATGTCATCAATGATAGAAATGAGAAATTTGTCTTTGATTGTGAGTTAGTTAAGGGCACAAAAATTAGGAAACATGCACCAAGTTCCTTCTTTCTTGAGTACCATGACCATAAGAGAAGAATAGGGGCTGGCACTAGGATAGATAACATCCACTTCTAGCAATTATTAAACAATTTTCTTAATTTCATTCTTCTAGGAAAAGGGATGATGATAAGGGTGAACATTGGGAGGAAGACTTCCTAGTATGAGAGGAATGGAATGATCATGGACACCACAATAAGGGGGAAGTCCTTGGGGAGTGGTAAAAAAAACTTAGTGTCAGGAGAGTATAGATTGGAGGTTGGGATGCACAAAGGGTGTTTCAACAACTTGAATGGAGTGGAGTTGGGTGATAATGTAGCATCCCCAGCCCCAAGCTGGGCTATGCCACATAAATTTTCCAACTCTCCGATAACATTTAGTTCATAAGAATTCCCTGCATGTGATCAAATATGCAGTTCTACAACAAATATAACCATTCATAATTTATGCATAATTACAATAGCTATAATTAATTATATTACACACATTAACAACATGTAAATACAATTACAACAACATATAATTAACATAAATATGCATATTACACAACAAAATATTACCCATCATAAGAAGAGTTATATGTTGTTGTAAAAACAACAATTACGTGAAAACCTCATACATTCTTCCCAGTGATAAACCTCACCACTCATAATATCTTAGTAGTGGGTCACCCCAGAGCTAGGGCTATGAATTCACCAGGGAAAAGTTTCTCTCACCAGTCCCACTAAGGTATAACTGGTAACTCAATAAAACACGAGATCTGGTGCCAATTTCAACAACAGTTCCTAGCTCACAACTTCTCATTCCCCACATTCTTGTCCCACCCTAGGAAGTGTACCCCTTCTCTTCTCAACAGTCCTTTGGTTGTCCCACTTCCCTTCTGGGGCTTCAACAATAGGTCGAACAAGAAGTATTTGAGCATTGTAACTTGTAGAACACAAGGATTCTCTAGAATTGCAACACCCACCTAACATTTCTCTCACCCAGAGAGAATTCTTATAGGCCTGAAAACCCGCTTCTTCATTCCCATACACACATTCCTGACAACCTGCTTCTTCAACCCATACCACCAAGGATTTACAGGGTACTCTACACTCCAAATCCCCACTCTCTAGTAATGGTAGAATGATGGACATTCTCCATGAATGACCAAGAACGAATGGTCAAGAATGAATGAAAGGAATGAATGAATGGTAAAAATGATGGAAATTACACTAAATCCCCACATTATATATGCAAGTTCCCTTTATGACACTTGGCACTCAAGGAACTCACTTTTTTCCCACTTGTAACTCATTCCCGTCCATTGGGAACTTAGGATAACATAGTATTATAAGACTTAGGACTTTAAGAATAATATCATAATATTTCTAGGATTAAGCTCCTTGACTTAACCCATTTTCCACAAGCCCTTTATCCCCCTTTCCCTCTCATGGAGTCCTATCCCCCCATACTCTTTTGTCTAACCTGGTCTGCAATAATGATGTATTTTATTAATAATATTAATGATTACATATCAAAATGATAAGCTCCCTGGCCTTTTAGCATCTAGGCTCTCTGACCTAATAATCACATAGGATCTTTGGCCTATAATATCTTGGTTCACCAACCTGTAAGACATATGTACATTTACAATTGGCTTTCAGCCTAGGGGTAGTACATATAATGCCAGAATGAACTTTTTTTAGGAGCTTTTCCATTCGGTGGGAATTGATGATCTCAGGGGAGCCTGCTATGATTCCTTGGAACTTATACTATTTCCCCTCCTATTGGAATTGCATGGTTAATTCCTTAAAATCCATTAGAATGGGTTTGAGAGTGAGTAACCATTCCACACCAAGCACAATGTCACAACCTCCCATGTCAATAGAAAACATATGAAATATCATGTGATACTAATCAATTTGGAGCTGCACATTTTCACAACGTCCCCCACATTTCATGGAACCTCCATTAGCAATCATGATTTGAAAACTATTGACTACATAGATATATCAATTGATTTCTTGGGAAATGCAACGATGAATAAAATTATGGGTGCTTCCATTGTCAACGAGGATGATGAATTTTTGATTCTTATTGTAACCAATTAACTTGAGGGTTTGGGGAGCAGAGAAGCAAGAGAGGGCATTAAATGAAATCATCATTTTAACTTCTGGTGGATTAGAGGGTGGATTCAGATCAATTGTGGTGGTAGCTCGTCCACAAGGGAAACATTTTCCTCCTCTTCAGAAACATCCTCATATATGGCCATAAAAATATTATGTTACTTACACTTGTGCCTTGGAAAATAATTTTCATCACAATTATAGAAAAGACCCTTGAGTTGACATTCAACCATTTTTTCCCGGGTTAATTTCTAGATCTTGAGGGGACTTGTAGGAGGGGCGATATTGGTGGGTTTAGAGCAAGGAAGAAAGGAGGGTTTTCTGGTTTGGGAGAAGACAATCTATTGTGCTTCCTTGGCTCATTGAGGAGCTTCCAACCAAGTCTGGGGGCATGACATTAGGATGTGGGCACAAATTTCATATTTTAGGCCATTGATAAATCATTCCCTGAAGAAGACATCATAAATGCCCTCTGTTCTGAAATCCAAATTCTCAAAGGCAGTGATAAAGTCTTCCAATGTCATATATTGTTTCAACTTGGTCAAACGACCTAAATGGTGGGTGTCAGAGTCAAAGCGTTCATAAATATTTGCAACAAACTGTGCTCAAGAAACATACCCTCGATGTGCCTATCTACGCCATTGCCACAATTTCCAACATTCCGGATCTAGATGGAGGATATCATAAAAAAGTTTGGCTAACTCATTAGTAATGCCATGCAAAGAGAAATAATGTTCCATTTGAGTGACCCAGCCTATGGGATTCGAGCCATCAAATTTTTTCACCTCAATTCGGGTAAGGTGTAGGTCTTGAGGAAGGTGGTTGTGATGAGGAGCTTGGAAATGGGAAGGGTCAGTGTCTTCATGATAGGAATCTTGTTTAGAAGAGGTAGGGTTCATCGAGTGGCCCATCAATTGGTCAAGTATGTTTTTTATGTCTTTGATGTTGGCAAATTGGTCCTAGAGGATCTAAACAGAGGAATTGATCTTACTAATGTTGGAATTTAGAGTCTTGATTGATCCAGGTGGACAATGGTGGCCACCCACCTATTCCACTAGTTCAAATTGCAGTTTCCATATTGGGATTTTTTCTACAATTTTTCCGGTCCCAAACTTCTAGGGCCATTTTGAGGCCCTAAAAGATGTTTTTTTGACTTGGTAGTGCCCAATAGATCCCTTTTGGGATGTATTGGGCCATTTAGAATATGTACTCCTCAGATAGAAATTTTTAATGGAGTACCGAGCACCCCAAACAAAGATCGTAGGAAAAAGTTTCAACCTTGGGAAGTTGAAGTATCAACTACCCCCATTGGGGCCCACAAAATTTTTGGTGTTTCATCTTCTGGGGTTAGGGTTTTGGATGTTTAGGGTTTTCTCATTTATTCTTTATGTTAAAAAGGCCTTTGGAGCATCATGTAATCATCTTCTTGTGCATGAGCGTAGCTGACACATCTCTCTTCAGAGATAAGCTACCACCATTCTAGCTATCTTGTGTGCTTTGCATTTTAAAGTCTTTTGTATTCCAAACAATCATTAATAGAATCTGAATTTTACTATATTATTGTGTTCCTTTCTATATCTATGTGCATCTCCTTGTTATATCTTTGTTATATTTTTTACTTCATGTCATTCTCAAAATAATATAGATCATTGATGTCCTCCTTGTTTTGGATGTTGTTGGCAATCAAAGTATTGAGTTCTTGGGTGTGCATGGTTTCCATTTGGGTAGAGGAAAAATTGGGCAGGAGGGTCTAGACTGAAAAAAATTATAGGTGAGGGGTATCACGGGAGGTGGGGAAAAGAGAGGAATCAAATGGGATAGGTGGAAAAGAAGGGTGGGTGGGACCATAGAGAAAAATGTTGATAAGTTATAGGTGCCATAACGATTAGGGAGAAAATGGGAATCCAATGGGATAGGTCCCAAATAAGGGTGTTAGGAAGGGGGTTGGGTCCACGAAAAACAAAAGTCTTAAAAATGATAAGTACCATGACAATCAAGGCGAAGAAAGGAATCTATTGGGATAGGTCCCGAATAAGGGTGCCAACGGGACCACTATTTTTTTTAACTTCTACCATTTTATACTTTGGCCTAAAGAATACTGCAGTGACAAATTGCCCAAATTGTTAACAAGAAAAAATTGTGTAGGGATGTCACAACCAGAATGTAGGAGGCGAGGTTGTGCGACAACATATCTCTACTTTTCTTTTTCTATTCTTTTTCTGTCCCAAGGGTTAGGGTTTTCAGGGTCCCTAGAGAAAAGGGTTTGATATGTGTTATAGATCTCTAATATACATGCGAAGTTGAACAATAGTACTCGACCCAATATCTCAGGGCACCAACTAAAGAGGCTCAATCATACCCTTAGTTGTACTACTCGATTACCCAAGTACTAGAGAGTATCTTCCCGAGTGTTATTCTTGGTGTCACTATAGTAATCAGGCAACTGATCGAATGCTCTAGAGCTGGTTTTAGGAGACCTAGGGGACTCTCAATATACCTTCCAGTACATGGGAGTGATGGTCGTGTACATGATTTGTCTGATGCAGTACTACTTGAAGGGTACCAACATGGGTTACAAAGGTTTCCAACAAGGTGAAACGTTTGTTTCTAAGTAACCCTGTGAAACTATCTGTATTTCCTGCATGTATGATTCTCCACCAGAGCTTTACCCGCCGAACCATAGATATTCGTGCTTTAAAGATAGTGGAAGCACATGTCTCTACCCTGGAAAAAATTCCCACATTTTCCATAGAGGAAAGTGCTCTAATACCACTTGTTAGGTACCATATATATTCTGATAAGCACAAAACAAAAATACTTTAGAAAATATCAGTGGAATAACAAAATGTAGAGAACTCAACACCAAAATGATACCTTTATTGATAAAAATAAATGTTCACTTGCCTCTTCAAGGGGGAAACCTCCAACAGAGCAACGATCTATTAAAATAATTCTCAAGACAAGGCTTTCTCATGCCTCCTACTATTATTTATACTAATTCTATCTTCTAAAGAACATTCTATAGGAAGATCTTTCTAGAAGCGGAAGCTTCTATTAGGTCTCCTTACATTGACTTGTTCACATTTATTAAATATGCCTTATTAACTAATCTCATCCTTTATTACATGGAAAATATATTATTCTAGCTACATGAGGGGTTAGGGAGGTTAGGTCCCTAACAACTAGACAAATAGAAGGGCCATAAAAATTAGTTCTTAAACTTCCCTATTATTACACTATTTAATGGAAATCCAAAAGAACAAAACCCTCATTTGAGATTCTAAACAAAGATAAGAAAACCACATAACAAAGATACTCTACAACATAAATGAACATTGACTAAAATCAACGGACATAGCACACATTTGTGTCAACATGTAGAATCTTTTCTTGTAGATCACTTATAGGAAATATGGAGAAAATTTGCAATCACAATGGAAAGTGACAAAGGGGTGAAAGGAGTATTTAATGATTTCGTCAGTTAATGTCCCATCCAAATACATCTACATAAATGTAGGACACAGAACCAATAATCATGGCATGTATCATCAAGAGTTGTTCCACCTTAATATGACTATGACCAGTTAAAACCTAAAATATTTTGCACATTTAATGTATAGTTACTGAGATTGACACCTTCTAAATCATGTATCCTAATATTTTAATTTAATATATTTTTAACATTCATGGAATTAATTGTCTGATCAATTTCAAGTAACTTAGAGTGAAATTGTTGGAAGGATGTTTCAATCCGAGGGTAATCTGTCTAGTTAGAGGCAAAGTCTTTCCCCAAGTAAATTACATTATTTATTAGAAATCCGAATAAACAAAACCCTGATTTAAGATTCCAAAATAAGATTGAGAATTGCATAATAAGATACTAAAATCAATAATATAGAGACTCTACAACAAAGATACTAGAGGAAATTTATAACAAATGAAAACAATGAATATTCACTTGAAATCAATGGACATAGGCCACATCTATGCCAATTTGCACCCTCTTTACTCGAAGATCATATACAAGAAAATATGGAGAGTACTCAAAATGACAATGGGACCAAAAAGGGTGAAATGTGTATTTAACAATGTCGTTGGTTGACATCCTATCCAAGGACGTCAAGTTTCAACATTTCTAAACATATGTTAGAGAATAAACCTTCTAGCATTTATATGATCTTTTTCAAACTACAAAGGAAGTAGAGACAATGATATGACAAGTTCACATAACCTTTTCAACATAAATACGTTTCAACATTTTTTTATAGTACTTATTATATTGATATATACTTAAAATTTTGAAAGAAATCACTAACTGTAAAAACAATAAAGAACATAATAAAAACAATAAGTAGATTAGTTCAATAATATTTTGAATAATTATTATAAATTACTTTGAATAATATTCCTAAATAATTATTAAGATAATTATTAAACATAGATCAATATCAAATTTATGTTAGAGGATCAACCTTCCAACCGTTATGCAATTTTTTTCAAACTTCAAAGGAAGTAGAGACAAAGCTATGGCAAGTTCACATATTGTTTCAATAGGTGTTGTTTGAGATGGTATTCTTAGTTCAAACAGAACTAGCCTAAAATTTCCCAAAATATATTAGAGTCAAAACTGAGACTCAAGACATGACAAGGCAGTGTAGAGAAGTCCTATACACACACAAGCCTCCTTAATTTTTCATTCTCTAAAATTCAATTTGATTTCATTTTTTTATTTTTTTTTGGGACTTGAAAGTTAGCATGAGATTTTGCATGTTTATTATATATCATATAAATATATAAGATCATTTTTTAATGAGTCTAATATTACTTTTTAAGGAGTCAAATATGAAAAAAGTAGTTAGGTTTTTGAACATCTCTTCATTCATTTACAATTATTATTATTCTTCATTTCCCTAAATTATTATTTTTCATTCATTCAAACATATTTTTTAAAACTAGACCATCTTATACTTTTTCAACACCACATTGTCATATCATACCATTCGTTTTCAAATTGGTTCAAATGTAAAATAACAAGAAGTATATTGGTAATAAAAATATTATTGAAATAATAGTTCAATATGAAGAGGATGCAAGGCCTCCTAAGATAGATAATTATATTTTAATAGGTTATCACAAAGAAAGTTTCAAAATTTAGGAGGTAGAGGTTTACACTATTGATATGTTCCAACAATGAAAATAAAGAAAAAATGCAACATTAATCATTGAGTACCTGCATTGATTTCAACAATGATATAACACAAAACAATATGATATTTTGATTTTAGTGATGATATAACAAAAAATGATTTAGATACTTCATGGAGTTGTAATGATTTCAACAATGATAAAACACATAGGCATTAAATACTTGCATTTATTCCAACAATGATATAACACAAAAAAATAGGGTGCATTTATTTATGAGATAGTATAATGAAACATGATTTAGAGAAATAAGTTGCATTGGTTTCAATAATGACATAAAACAAGACAATACCATGCATTGATTTTAGTAATGATACAGAGAAAAATAATTTAGAATAATCAAGTAGTTGACAATGATATTAAAAAACAATGTGGTGCATTGATTTCAATGATAATATAGTGAAACCATATTTAGTACATTAATTGAAGAAATGATACCAAGGAAATTGATCTGGTACGATTTCAACATCGATATATTGAAAATTATCAAGGGAAATGATTTTACAATAACACAACACAAACCAATTTCAAAACACATATTATAAGTTGAAGTACTCGACTTTGTTTGCTTGGGTGTGATTCATCTATTAGTACTTGCATATTAAAACCATTATAATATTAAGATATATAGAATGCATTGAAATTACTTAGTTTGGCATATATAAAATATTAAAATATATAAACCCTTACTTAGTTTGGCATACAACCCTTAATTAGTTTGGCATATATAAAATATTAAAATATATAAATTAAGATATATAAAATATTATGATATATAAAACCATTACTTAGTTTGGTATACAATTTATTCTCTCTCAAAACTTACAACACCATTCTCAAATGTTTCTCATGCTCTTCTTCCGTCTTTGAGTAGATGAGGATTTCATCTATGAAAACAATCACACACTTGTATAGGTACTCCTTAAACACTCCATTCATCACATGAAAACTGTTGGGGCATTTGATAGACCAAATGGAATTACTGTAAATTTATAATGCCCAAATCTTGTCCTAAATGTTGTCTTGCTGATGTCTTCTTCCTTTATCCTCACTTGATGATAACTCAATCTCAATTCAATCTTGGAAAAGATCCTTGCACCCTTCAGTTGATCAAATAAATCATCAATCCTTGGAAAAATATATTTTTTCTTTATGGTGACTTTGTTCAACTATCTGAAATCATTACACAACCTTAAGGTTCCATATTTCCTTTTCAAAAAAAGAACCAGGGCTCTCCAAGGTGACACACTTGAGCATATATACCCATTCTTTAACAACTCTTCAAGCTGCATCTGCAATTATTTCAATTCTGGTGTGCTCATTCTATAAGGTGTCTTGGACACTAGGGAAACTCTTGGTACCAAATCGATAGAGAAATTAATGTCTATATTTGGTGGAAATTATGGGATTTCTCCAAAAACATCTTGAAAATACCTCAAGACTGGATGGTCTTCAATACTCGCCACTTTATCTTTGGTTTCCTCTTCCATATGGGCTGCAAAAAATCGACATCCTTTCCCAAAACTCTTTTTCAACTGCATGGATGAAATTTCTCTAATAGGTATAACTCTGAGAATGCCTTGAATCTTTCCCTGTATCCCTCCCTCATCATCAAGACAAGTTATGATCTTGTTGTAATAGTCTAGGAAAACATGGTATTTTTCCAACCAATCCATGCCAATCAAAATCATATGAACCCAATGGTATGGTGTTCACATCCACCTTTGTGTCGAGTCCATTCATGTCT
>ML805717.1:0-39355 GCA_009831015.1 Picea engelmannii
TGGTACCTGATTGGTGATGATAGTACATATCGAGAAACATCTTGGTGATTTTATGCTTCATGATTTCATCATGATATGGTACATTGCTAGAGGCACATCTTGGTGATCTTGGTATGGTATAGGTTTTGGTACATGGTTGATGTATGGTTGATGCATTATATGTTATATGTTATGGTACATGGTTGAGGTATATGGTATGGTATAGGTTCTCTTACATGGTTGATGTACATAGTATGGTATGTGTTCTTGTACATGGTTGATGTACATGATATGGTGATGGTTTTGGTATCCATGTGAGTGGATATGGTCATAGTTGGTTGATGATGGTATATCAATGACAATAATAGTGATGGTGAAATGGATTGTGACAAGTTGGATGATTGGTTGATCATCAGTGATAGGTTGATGTGATAGTGGTAGTGATAGGTTGATGTGACAGTGACAGTGAGAGTTTGTTGTATCGTTGACAATGGAAGTTACAACTTGATTAGTGGTAGTGACAGTTTGAGTCTACACTTATATTTCAGGGAAGCGGGACAGGGAAAGGAAAGGGGGTTGTAGCCTCCTTCCAGTTGGTGTCAGAGAATACAAGGAGTTAGAGATTCCTTCAGATTGGAGCCTGTAAATCAGGGGTCCATAGTCTCCTTCCAGTTGGATCCAGAGAACATTGGGAGTTTTATATTCCTTCAAGTTGGAGCCTGTAAACTAGGGGGTTGAAGCCTCCTTCCAATTGTAGCTAAATAATTCATGGATTTGTAGCTTCCTTCAAGTTGGAGCCTGTAAATAGGGAGTTGTAGCATACTTCCAGTTGGTGTTGGAGAATTTGAAAGTTGGTGCTTCCAATGAATGTAATCTTGATATATATAAGAAATCATTCCATGTTTTTCTTCCATTTGGGTTTCTACATAAATTCTGGTGTACTGTGTATCTGATGTGATATTGTTGAATGGTACTTTTTATGGTTATATGCACATGATATATTGAATGAAATCATAAATTATATAATGCTGATAAATTTGAAGTTTATATATCATGATTGAAAGTGGTAAAAAGTTCTCATACTGATTCACAACCCTCCCCGGCCCCCCCGATCAGTATTCCAACAATTAGTATCAGAGAAGGTCCTTCAAGAAATAGTCTAATCACTAGAAGGAAGATCATGGAATATGCTAAGATTGAAGTACAACATTTTGATGGACATAACTATTCCTTTTGGATCATAAGGATGAAAACATATGTACAAGCATAGGGATTTGATGTTTGGAAATCAATAGTAGACAGATACAAAGAGCATGTCACTCCCCTAACAGATAACAGTGGGAAAAAAATCAGTCAAAACAATTCAAGGGATAAAAATGATATCCTGAATGGCCTGCTTGATTCAATATATGTCAAGGTTATGCAATGTGATTCTACAAACGAGATTTGGGACAAACTTCAGAATGTTTACGAAGGAGATTCCATAGTCAATGTGGCTAAGCTTCAAACTTATAGAGGTCAATTTGAACAATTGAAAATGAAGGAAGATAAAGACATTGCAACTTACCTTTTACGAGTTGATGAAACAGTGAACGCAATTAAAGGATTGGGAGAAGAAGTTGAAGAACCTATGATTGTCCAAAAGGTACTAAGATCTCTTCCAATGAGATTCGATCCTAAGATATCAACTCTAGAAGAAAGAATTGGTATTGATACGTTGAGCATGGATGAGATACATGGAATATTTACAACTTATGAAATGATAATAAAACAGGAGAACCCATCCAAGAAGGAAGCATCTTTCAAAGCATCCAAAAAGAAAAAGAATAAGAAAAAGAATGAGTCAGATACAAATTGCAGTTGCAGTGATGATTCAAACGAAGATGAAGAAATAACCAAATTTGTAAGAAAGTTGAAGAGAGGAACCGACAAGTACAAAGGTATGCTTCCCTTAAAATGTTTTAATTGTGGTAAAATTGGTCATTTTGAAAATAAATGTATGTATGCTAAGAAGTCAAATAGTGATAAAGAAGAAAAACCCAAGAAAGAAAAGAAACATCAAAAGGGAAAAAAGAAAGGAGATAAAAGGAAAGACTTCAAGAAAAATCTCTACTCAAGAGAAGACAACTCCTCATTTAATGAAGATGATGAAAACAATAGTGATTCAGAAAGAGTAATCTTTATGGCTATAGAAACTAAGAAAATAACTCTTGAAATCAACAAAGAATAAGGTGAAGTGGATCTTGAGGTAGAATTAAGCAGTGCTTTAACTAAGATGAAGAAATAAAGGAAGAAAAACAACTCATTCAAAGAAGAAATCATTTGATTCCTTGAAAACCCAACTTGAAGAAGGAAAGAGATTGGAAGAAGTAATGCAAATCCAGATGATGAAGAAAGAAAAAGAGTGTGAGAAGCTTGCTAGCAGGAAAATCCCCCCTATGGCTACACCAGGGTTTACAATGTAGGCAGATCAATAACCGTTTAAAAGACTCCTACTTCTATAACTACCCCAAACATATCCCAGAGTCATACAAGAAAAGAAAAATGAGAAGGATCGGGTAATTGTACCTCTACTCTACATCCAGTGATGATCCTCTCACGCTTGAAAGATTTGCAATGATGACTGCATGTCTCCTCCCAAGTCTATCCTACATTCAAAGACAGACAAACAGAAAGATAGAAGAATGAAATTCATACATAAATCAAATGGAAACATTCGACACATCATGATTTGGGACAGGAAAAGTACTTCTTTTATTGATTTTACAATGATCACTTACAACCAAAGTCAGCTACTGCTCCATGAACATGGTTAGAGCTCCTCTTCACCAAGCTTCAAGTGCACCTCCATATGGCTTCTCCTCTCAAACTTCTTGGGAAGTATAATGGGTTTCTGATGGAGGAAGGAAGGCAAATTGGGGAATTCTGAGGCAATTCTCACAAAAGGGATGCAATTACTTGGGGCAAGGAGGGGATATGAAACGAGTAGAGTTTCATTGTTTTTATGTCTAGATATGGAGTGAGACCCCAAAAACTCCTTTTATATGGTAAAAGGATGGTTATTTGGGTGGGTGACCGGCTATAGGTGGTGGATTAGTTGGGAAACTACCCAATAGCCTGTAATTTCAACGAATTCCTTGCAACTTTATATTTTTTGCAACTTTTGCAAGTATACGTGGGCTATAGTGGTGTAGCATGCGTACATACGCGGGATGTATTGGTGCAACAAGCGTATGTACACAGGAATTATTGGTGCAGGCTGCATACATCTTCAAAAAATGGACTTTTTAGAAGAGAAACACAGTGATGGCTTGGATAAAAATGCAAGTAAGAGGGCCAAATGCCAGGTGTGCATGTGTAGAGAAATTTAGGGTTATAATAGATGCCCTCTAATGTTTGAGGTAAGAAGAGAATATGATGGCAATGAGTGAGCCCGGGACCAGAGTTCGGGAGGTGCCATCTGCAAAAATAACAATTGTCTCTCCGAGGCGGGCATACCCATGCTCAAGATGAAATAAATCATGGTTTCCAATCAAATAGACTACATATCCATGTCATATAATTATATAAAGAGTAGCTGCAAGAAATACACAATGGATCTACATCTCAAAATCAAAGATATACAAGTATAGTATCCATCTTCAAGAATCCAACACCGCCTGATGGCTGGATATGAGGTCTTCATAGCTTGAGAAACAACTTCAAGATCTTAAAAACTCATGTAGGAGTAAAATGTGAGTGTATGACTACACTACCCAGAGGTCTTCGACGACTCATTGGGAAAAGACAAGAGGATCTATATGATCAGGCAAAGAAATTCATTGATTTTGAATAAGGACTTGATTGGACTTTTGGGATGGTCGGGCATGAGGTCAAGAGACAAACTACATAAAGGTCGAATCAGGTTGGGTGAAACTTCCTTTGGAAAAAAGCATGATAGATGATCTAACTCAGGTAGCATGACATTGACATAAGTTCACGATGCAAGAGGCAACACAAACTCTCCATGTGTTTGGAAGAGTAACCAAATGGAGGAGGACACATCTCTATGTAGTGATAAGAGATTCCTAAGTTCATATTAGATCCCAATTCTTGATGAACAAACGGAAGAATGTTCTTTGTCCAAGGGTGACTCATTGTGCTTCCAAAAAAGAATATATATTTCTCGTCCCCTCTTTCTGGGTTTTTTTTATTTTTTTGTCTTTTTCAATTTTCAAAGAGCTTGAAAAAGAACAAAAGAATGTTATGTTATAAAGGAGGAACGAGTGTCACAAACATACTAGTTCCAGGCACAAGGAACACACTAATTCTCAAAGCAAGAAGACATGTGCAGGAAAAGGACACTTGGGAAAAATTCCTCCATGGGTCAAGGTGTCAGGTCATAGAGGCAAAGTGCTACAAGGCTTGCGTATAAGGCATTCTTCAAAGGTTCAGTTGAGAGAGACATGGAGCCATAATTAGGCTAAAGACGCAAAGATGCAAATGTGATTAGAAATACACAATGAAACCCCCTTCAATGTAATTTTTAGCGAGCCCAGAGAAGGTAAGATCCGTTGTTTTTTCACGTTTAGAGAGTCTGAAAAAACGTAAAAGAAGATTCCATTGGGGTACCTTTTTCGAAAATAGTCTAGTTGTTTAGAAAAGGGGTAAACTAGCATCGAAAAGACGTCTATTCAAAACCATTTTAATGAGTGTGAAAAAGACAAGATCACTCGGCAATCTTTTCAATTTTAAGGAGTCTGAAAAGATCTTAACTATAGACTCACAACCTTTTTCTGGATTTAGTCTCCTTAGCCCAAAAAAGTATAAAATTTATTGAGGAGAACTCTCTCGTCGAGATGGATATCCAAAGGTGTACCTTTTTCCTCCATAATCCACATGCCGAAAAAAGGGGTAAACTCATTCCAGTAGATGTTCTTATGGACCAATTTAATGAGTGTGAAGGAACAAGTTCACTCAACGATATTTTCAATTTTAGGGAGTTTGAAAAAGACCTTAACTATGGACTCTGTGGGGTTTCCTTTTTCATAAGTAATCTCCAAGGCCCGAAAAAGGTGATAAACCAAAACCAAGGAGAATGTTCCTTTTTCATAAATTTAGTCCCTCGGGCCCGAAAAAGGGTTAAACTTATACCTGAGAATACTCTTCTAGCGAACCGAAGCTCCTAGAGTATACCTTTTTTCATAAAATTGACCATCCGGATTGAAAAAGGGGTAAACTACCACCGGAAAGACGTTCCTTCAAGTTTTAGTTTGGCAAGTGTGAAGGACAACAAGATCTCTTGACAATGTTTTCATGTTTAGAGAGTTTGAAAAGGGCTTAAAGAAGACTCCAAGAGGTTACTTTTCTCAAGTAATCCCGACGAGATCACTTGTACCAAGAGGGGGAAGCAAAGGCTCCCATGCCCCCATTGGATAAACCAATGGATCAATTGTCAAGACCATGTCTCGAGAAGGAAAACATGAGTGAACAAGTTCATGCTTAGGATAAATTGAACATTGAGGATAAAACTCACACATAATTAACCTGTGGCAAAGCAGAGTCTACACGAACACTAGGAACATATAAAGGGGCAGCCTAAACTAAGGTCGAATTAGGATGGTGATTATCATATGCCAGTTGGTCGATAGTGACAATTCTTCCATTATGAGGGAAATGCATCACCCGAAAAAGTGTAGACACCACAACATTCATAGGATAAACATAATCACATCTAAGAAGCATATTGAAATCTAATGGGCCTTGCACCACTATAACATCGACAAGGATAGTCTTCCCACCTAATGAGATAGAAAACTAAGGAAGAATCCCCAAATGTTCACTAGGATGTTTGTCAAAATCCAACATCTCATGCGAAGCAGACACAAGCTCGGTAGATCCCAAGACTTTCCAAACCGAGGAGGATAAAATACGTGTAGAGGCTCCTTCATCCACAATACATCGATAAATGTTTGTTGAATTAACTTCAACCCTTATTTGAAAAGGTGCAGAAGAAGGAAGACGAGGCTCAACAAGATCATTCCAATCAAAGGAAACCATCCTAGGGCTTGGAGGGGGTGTTCTCGAAGTGAGTGGAATGCCCCCTTGTTATGAAAGTACTAAACTATAACTGCTAAAAACATAGTTGATAGACACATCACTCTCCAAGAGAAGAGTGGGATCAGCCGAAGATTTCATCGATGTGACCAATTTGGTAGACTCGACACTCTCCAAGAGAAGAGTGGGATCAACCGAAGACTACATCGGCATGACCACTTTCTCAACCACTGGTTGAATAGGCTGCGAGACAACATGATCTACAGGCACATCACCCCCCAAAAGAGGAGTGGGATCAACCAAAGACTGTATTGGCACGACCACGTTGGTATACTCGACACTCTCCAAGAGAAGAGTGGGATCAGTCGAACACTGCATCGTCGTGACCACTTTCTCAACCATTGGCTGAATAGGTTGTGAGGAAACCTTAGAAGAATCAGAATTGAAAGAGCTTGTAGGGACCAAAATCTTCATACCTTTGGAAGGCCAAGGCATAAATGAGTAAGGTGATATCCATTGCAAAGCTTACAAGGGAACTTAGGATTACGTCTTATATGTCTAGGTTTCTCAACAGAATCAATTCCCCCAGCATGACTAGCAGTGGTTGGTTATACATCTCCAACATGACTTGCAGAGGTTGGTGATGGGTCGATAACATTACTTGCGGAGGCTACAAAGCTATCGCCAGTATGACTAGCAGTGACTGGCCTTTTTTCCCCAACATGACTTGCAAAGGCTGGGTGCTTGCCCCCAGCATGACTTGCATAGGTTGTGTGTTGGTATTCAACATGACTTGTAGAGGTTGAGGGCCTATCTTCAACATGACTCACAGAGGTTGGTGACTGCTTCTTCCTATTCTTCTTCTTTCTATTTCGTTTAGACTTTCAGTTACTGGTAATGGTACCTTCACTAGAGATGGGAGAAGGAGGAGGAGAATACTTTTTTGATGAAGGAACATCAAAATGATGCCCATGACATAAGGCACTTAACTAAGAAGCATCAAGAGCATTTGGGATGTTTGGAATGGTACCCAGCCAAACCGGTAGTCCCACATTCAACCCAGGAATGTACAAAGTAGCCATTAAAGGGACACACCAATGTTTCCAAAGAAAGGAAAAGCATAAGAATCCCCTTGTGAAGGGGTTCCTTGGTTGGTATTGTTAGTAACATTTTCCATGAATATCTTATACACAGGTTCTACCCTTGTAGGATCGTTCAAGTTTGTAAAAGTCTCACACACTGACTCCAGTGAACCAATGGTATAAAAACAATGCCTATAAAGAGGCGGCTCCACGTTTCTAAGTGGAAGATTGAAAATTCCTCACGAACAATGGAGTGGGAGGTCTACCACCTTAGGTCAAAGACCCAAAGTAATGACTGACTAACTCACTATGGAAAACTAGGGATCACAGAGCACACACTTAAATCTCCTAAAGGAAAATCAAGCAAATGACTATCTAGTAGGAAGAACAATTACAATAGCCAACACTAGAGCAACTTACTGGTGCAAGTGCAACTAGAACATGGAAGCACCCTTCGGGTATACTCTACAAAGTGTGACCCGACGTCTACCCTAGGTATTGCGGTATACCCTTGCAGTCACCTATGTAAGTCTCTAGAATAAAGGAAACTAAGTTGCCAGGTCATAAACAGTCACCATGCAGGTACAATTGACAGTCGGGCTGACCGCAATGAGAAGGATAACAAGTCTGAAACCTACCGAGGGTGTCGAAATCAAGTGGTGTGGAAGACAACTGAGGATCTCGAATGGATTCGAGGTCCACGAAGCTCCATAGGCAAATGCGAACGATAGTATCCCATGACAAATCCTCAATATGTGTTCCCCACTATGTTTAGTCTGGCTTTGGAGGGGTTATCTCCACTGCCTTTCCTCACACGACCTCATTTTTACCCCTATGTTAGAGGGGTATCTCAGATAACTTTCACGTCATTGGACTTTAACACTCCCTAGCTCTGACTCCAATGTTTGTTTAAAAGCCTTGAAGAGTTTCCTCTCCAACCTAATTCAAGGCTCTAAACCTAAACTAGTTGGTTGACCCTACAAACATAAAAAGTCTAATTAATTTTAGATTTAGTGCTCATTTTAATGGCTTGATTTACAAAAAGGGTGCGGTAGTGCAACTGATGTTGTTAATACTCTTACAAAAAAATGAAACTTATAAGAACACTGGCAAAGAAGGATTAATTTTTTTTTTATTCTTTTTGAAATTATTTCAAGATGAGAAGAAAACACAACACTATGCTAATTCTTTTTCTTTTCCAAATAACAATTCAAAGCAAATGCCAAGAAAGAAAGAGACCTAACAAACTAAGTTTTTTTTTTTATTATTTTCTTCCAATCAAAGAGGAAATAACAAAAGATGCTAAAAGAGACTAATGAATACATGAATCATGGCCCAAGCTAAAAATAAGATAAAAATGCTAGGAAAAACAAGAAAATCAAGAAGACAAGTAAACTGAAATCTAACCCAAGCTATGGCTGTAAAAACAGAGACTCTGAACTATATCAAGAAACCCTGAGAAGTATAAACTTCAATCAGGAAAGAGGTTGACTACCTCTTTTTTTTTAAACAATTTCTTGAACCAAGTACGCTATTGATGCTTCAACAGCCTGTGTATGTACGCGGATTGTTTACTAAGCAGAGTGTGTATGTACGTGGGCTGACCCAAAGCAGGGCATGTACACCTTTGTACTTCTTGAAAAAGGAAATAAAATAAACTGACTGACATGGAAAGGAGAACTGGTATGGCACCAACAAGTGACCAGACCCCTTAAAAGATTCAACAAACTCAATAGAAACTAGAAAGGTACAAAAACCAATCAGACACCCAAAAAATTCCCTAAAACCCTAGAGGCTTCCCCAATATGGTCGCTAGTTATGCTAGCGGGAAAGACCCCCCTATGGATACACCATGGTTTACAATGTAGGCAGATCAATAACTGTTTAAAATTCTCCTACTTCTCTAACTACCCCAAACATATCCCAGACTCATACAAGAAAATAAAAATGAGAAGGATTGGGTAATTGTACCTCTACTCTGCGTCCGGTGATGATCCTCTCGCGCTTGAAAGATTCACTAACTGCACGCCTCCTACCAAGGTTGGCATGCATTCAAAGATAAACAAACAAAAATCTACAAGCATGCAATTCATACATAAATCAAGGTTATAGGTTATAATATTAAAACATAAGCCATTAACAGCATTCAACACGCCATGATTTGGGACAGGAAAAGTACTTCTTTTATTGATAATATAATGATCACTTATAACCAATGGCGGCTACTGATCCATGAACCTGGTCTGGGATCCTCTTCACCAAGCTCCAAGTGCACCTTCATATGGCTTCTCCTCTCAACCTTCTTCTTGGGAAGTAAAATGGGTTTCTGATGGAGGAAGGAAGGCAAATTGGGGAATTCTGAGGCAATTCTCACAAAAGGGATGCAATTACTTGGGGCAAGGAGGCGATGTGAAACGGGCAGAGTTTCATTGTTCTTATTTCTATATGTGGAATGAGACCCCAACACCTCCTTTTATATGAAAAAAGGATGGTTACTCGGTTGGGTGACGGGCTATAGGCGGTGGATTAGTTGGGAAACTACCCAATAGCCCCTAATCTCAATGAATTCCTTGCAACTTTGTACTTTTTGCAACTTTTGCAAGTATACGCAGGTTGTAGTGGTGCAACATGCATATGTACGTGGGATGTAGTGGTGCAAAAAGCATGTGTATGAGGGAAGTATTGGTGTAGGGCACGTACATCTTCAAAAAATGGTTTTTTTAGAAGAGCAACTCAGTGATGGCTTGGCAAAAAATGCAAGTAAGAGGGCCAAATGTCAAGTATGCATGTGTAGAGAAATTTAGGGTTATAACAAATATTGAAAAGGAAATCGTGACATTGAGAGTTGAAGTCAACAAGATCAACAAGAACTTGAAAAGTTTTCAAGTGTTAGAAAACATTTTATATAGTCAAAAGCCATATAGTGACAAATCTATACTAGGATACAAGAATGTTCATTTTGAGGAAGGTTCAAGCTCCACGACGAAAGAAATAGAACTAAATATTTACGTAGAAGTTCTCAAAGGAAGGAATCATGATTAACAAGAGTTAGAGAGGAATGAATACAAAATACCTTCTACATTCAAGCAACAAGGAAGCTTCAATCATTGTGAAGGAAACAACCAAAGAGAAGATTGTGATCAACCAAGGTAGGAATTCAGAAGGACTACACCACAAAGAAGATTGTTCACTCCCAGGTATCAAAATTTATTTTTGGGTCATTGTTTTAAATGTACTAACTTTGGACATAAAGATATAGATTACAAAGAATATGGAAGAAATGTTCAAAAAATAGATGGTTATGTGGCTCTCTCCAATATTGAATGTTACAAATGCCACAATTATGGTCACATAGATTGAAATTGTAGAAGTGTGATAGATCCTTCCATGGAGAAAAACATTGATGTCAAATATAGGAAGGTTTGGAGAAGAAATGAAAAACAAGAAGAGAAGGTGAATGAAAATCGAGTCCCAGAGATCATACTCACAATATTTTCAGCAACAAAAGATCATGGTGAATCTACAAGAAAAGAGGAAGATGTCAGAATCTGGGAAGAGAATGAAGAGGAAGATGTCATAATTCAGGAAGAAAATGAAAAGGATGTCAAAATTTAGGAAGAGGATGAAAAGGAAAATGATGAATCCATAGACGAAGAGGAAGATTACTCTGCATCATAGCATATATTTTTATGATCCATTTGTCTTGGAGACTCCCAGTAAATATGAATATTGAAGAGGGGGAGTCTGAGAAGAATCTCTACATATTAGAGAACTATCTTTCAAGCAGTCTAAAGTGTTGGCATATTTTGGAAAGGCAGTTTCAGAATGATTTAATGGAAGAAGTGTAGAATGTCTTGTGACAGTTTGATTGTTTGAGGAGCAGATTTTGGAACACATTCCCATGCAGGTATCAGCTGAAAGTTATGAATTATATCATTGGAAGAGGCTCACGATTGTATAGAGGATTCCATGTATGTATTTAGACAGGGATATATTCGATACATGTAAAGTTTGATTTATAGATTGAGAATAAATTTTGAGAAAAATGAATATGCAATGATCAGGTACAACAAAGTCAAAGGATTTTTCAGAATGGTAAAGTGATAGATGGGTTAGCATTATGTACAATTGAGTAGTAGTATCATCAACAGTTTTATGACATGTGGAGAAAGATGGATTCATGGGATATTTGATAGGTCTAGATAGATATATGACTGTGGATGAAAACATATTAACAAGTGGAATCAGTTAGTCACAGGAAGGAAAGTAGTGAAAGGAACAAAAGAATAGGGGAAGAGAAACCATCAACAAAATATATATCGTCAGAAGGAAATTATTGAATGATGTGGTCATTTATGTGAAATTGAAAATCCATGAATATTTGAAGTCATGTAATCTAGAATGATTTATATATATGTCAGTGAATTACAAGACTAGGAAGCAATAATGGACAAGAAGCATCGAAAGAGAGGAAAGGAAGCAAGTATAGGAAGCCTCACATTGATCTACACGACATCTTGCAGAGAAGTCAAGGGGAGATAAATCATCAAAGAAAGTGTTTAGGAAAGAAAAATTAGAAGAATGAAGATAGAGAGAGCCATATCGACAGGGGGAGTTACCCTTTTACCCATGATGTCAAAGGGGATAAAGAGAAATATCAAAATCATGAAGATAGGGGGAGCAGCCCCAAAGAGAGATACCCCTTGCCATTGATGTGAAAGGGGGACAGAAACATGAGGATAATTGGTCACAGGTGGAATATGAGTGTTTCCATCAATTCCAAAGGGGGATATTTTTGGATAGTTGGTTGTCATTAATGTTGTAGGATAGTTGGTTGTCATTGATGTCAATAGAAGTGGTTGTCATTGATGTCAATAGATGTGATGGGTGTAGTCTACAAGAATACCAGTCATGAAGCTTGGAGTTGTTTGAGGAATAAGGACATGAAGGACAATGTAAATGTAGGTAACACACTCATAGATGGATAGTCCTCGTCATTATTTTTCCAATGGTAGGTGGTGCGTCACATAGTTCCTCATGGTTGAGGATTTGTGAGGTCATGAAATTGGAAGCCCCGAAGAATGGTTAAGAAGCCCCTAAATGGTTGCAAGTCATTAATTAAAGGGTAAAATGGTTGTAAAAAGAAAGCACAGGTTGTCCCTAAAGTTAAGGAAAGAATTTAATTTGGAAAGGTATAAATACACAACAAGGAACCTCTCATAAAGACATTGACACACACAAGGTTATTGAATATATTCTATGTGAGAAAGTGATCTATTGGCGAATCTGATACGGTGAGTATGAGGCAGCGAAGGAAGTGCAAAGGAGAATTTTTTTGGATTGCATAGGAGAGCGAGGGTTTTCTGTGAAACCCTAATGTTATGAGGAAAATATCTCTATGGCTAGGGGAAAAACACAATAGACGGAACGACACCGAGAAACCAAATCTAATCTCAAGTATGTTATATAAATGAAATGGTAACAATAGAAGGCTAGAAGCCTACCTCGTCCAGACGTCCAAAGAAGACCATCGTTGAGCACATGATTCAAATATTTACACCTACAACTTATCTTCAACAACCAATATACACAAGCATGTGGTATTGATATATAATATCAGCATATAAATTAGCATAATCCATTAACATACATTAAAAATATTCCCATGAAAAGAAATACAAATATTTGCAAGGTATCAATTGGACGAGAAGAGAGTATTTATATTAATGTAATGAACAAAAGTACGCAGGTGAAAAAATTATGTAACGACACATATCGAAACCAAGAAACTAAGTCCCTCTAGCTGGGCCTCCACCACTTCAATCCTCCACAAAGGAAATCTCACATGTAGGAGTTTAATAGTCCAAAATGCCACCATTATGCATTATTGGCCATGGCCCATCCATATACACACTTGAAAATCACTTTTGTTGAGTTTCCTTCTTAAAAAATCAATTTTTCAAGGTGTACACACCTTGATACACATGCAGAACACGTACATATGCTAGCTGATAAATATACAGCCCGCGTACACTCACAAAAGTTGCAAAAAAATAAAATTCCACGCTTCCTGGCGAGGTTTACGGGCTATTTTGGGTTGCACAACCATTTTTACCTCGTGTATCCCTTCTTAGAACCGAATAACCATCTGATTTTCGTATAAAAAGGGCCCTAGGGGGGTCATTTGAGGATATAGAATGCTGAAACAAAGAAACTCTTCTCAAATTTCCCCTTCTTTCTTTTTGAGCTTATGCATCCAGTTCTGAGTATCCATCCTCAACATTCTCATTATCTCATCCTCTTTATGCAATCCATAAAACCCCTTAGTTTTTGCATGTTGATTGTGAATATTTTATAATGATTGTTGGATTAATGCACTTGGAGTCTTATTGGAGGAACCCATGCGAGGTTCGTGGAGTGGTGTCGATATTAAATATTCTAGTTGTAATCTTCCTTATATGTTATCAATAAAAGAGAGATTTCCTTTCCCAATTCGTGTGTCTATGTTCTTGTGAATAATTTAGAATGTTTATAGCTTATTTCATGAGAATTAGTGCATGTTTATGTTAATAACAATTGCATATATGCTCTTGTATATTTCTTTCTATGTCGTTTCAGCTCATCTTTGGGAGGAGATCTGCAAATTAGGAGAAAGAAGCAGATAAAGGGGATCTACTACGAATGAAAGAATACAAGGTGTCATTCTTCATATTTTTCTTGCTTCCCTTATTTAAAACAAATCATTAGGGTTTGTGAAATTTGGTAAGAATATGTTAGTTTATGTCTTTTAAGGAGTCATTGATCTACCTAGACATTATACCCTGACTAGGGGGATTTTCCCCAAGGCAGGAGTCAATGAGTTTCTCCATCACAAGATAGGAAGAGCTTGGGGGATAAACACAAGAAGTTCAGAATTTCAAGGACAAAGGGATGGAGACTCAATTGAGGTGAAATTCTTCCAGAGTGTCTTTACTCTCAATGATGAATTTTCTCTTCAAGGCTTGGATATGGCTCAATTTATAGCCTCCAAATGGAATTGAAGGGTCGAGTTAGAGTGATTCTAGTATATGGAAGGTCAAGGATCATGGATCTAGTGACATGGCATGGAGTCCCAACGCATTTTGATTTTTTGAGTGCCAAAACCGATGTACATTGATTGTAATGGAGTATCCCACGTATGTACGCATGCTGTATAATTGGGAGGTTGCGTACATGTATAAAAATGAGTATTTTGATATATGGAGTTATAGAATAAAGAGGAAATTAATTCTGCAAATGGAAATGGAAGGCCATCTAAGCAAGATGCATGTAGTGTGGAAAAATATTTTATAACACCTAATTTGGCTGACCCCCATGGGTCAGACTACTGGTGTCCCACGAGGCACCCTCGTGGGTTGTACAACCCTTGTCCCATGAGGCCCCACTAGTTGAATGGTCTTAGTCCCGTGAGGCTAAGGAAAATTTGGAGAGGATGCTTGTACCAACTTGTTGATTCCCATGAAGTTATGGTCTGAGATGTGATGCAACTAGGTTCTACAGAATATAAAGGTATGTTATTCTATCTGTTTTGAGGCTTTCCTCTTGGAAGGTTTGGCACATGCTTGAGGCATCTCTTTGTGAGTTTCGGTATATTCCTGGAGGCACATATTGGATACTTGGCATATGGTTTGTTGTATTGTATATGCTTGAGGAATATCATGAGTGATATGGCACATGTTTGGTGGTATCTCTTGGTACATGGTTTATGGATGTTGGCACATGTCGTAGGCACATAGTTTGAGGTACATATTGTCTACATGGTTAAGTGATGTTATGGTACCTTTATATCCTGTTTGGTATATGTCATGGTTTTTATAAGCACATCTTTTTGATGTTGGTACATGGTTGAGGTATACACTTGGTATATGTTGGCATATGTATGATGCACATTCTTTGGTGCTTGGTTGAGGCACATCATTTGGTAAATGGTTGGTGTTTGGTACATGGTACATGGTTTTGGTATATGATTGAGGTATATGGTTGGTTTCTCATCATTGATGTTATGGTGTGCACACTTGACATATATTATGGTACATGATTGGTGATGATAGTACATATTAAGACACATATTGGTGATGTTATGTTTCATGAGTTGATCATGATATGGTACATTGCTAGAGGAAATTCTTGGTGATATTGGTATGGTACAAGTTTTGGTACATGGTTGATACATGGTTAATGCATGATATGGTACAAGTTCTGGTACATGGTTGATGTGCATGGTATGGTATAGGTTATGGTACATGGTATGGTACAGGTTCTGGTACATGGTCGATGTAGATGATATGGTGATGGTTTTGGTATCCATGTGTGCGCCAGGTGGATATTGGTGGCCACATGCCTATTCCACTTGGACCCACACCATTGTTTCTTTTAGTTTTTTTTAGTTTCCTTAATTGTAGCACAATTTACTATTTTTAGCAGTTCTTCGGGTCCTGAACTTCCGGAGATGTTTTGAGGCCCTAAACGATGTTTTTTGGGCATGAATGCTCTGACGAATATGAGTCTGGAAACGTCGTTTAGGGCCTCAAAACAGCTCCGAAAGTTCGGGACACGAAGAACTGCTAAAAATAGTAAATTGTGCTACAATTAAGGAAACTGAAAAAAACATGAAAGAAACAATGGTGTGGGTCCAAGTGGAATAGGCGGGTGGCCACCAATATTCACCTGGATCAGTCCTCCCCCCTTAGGAAGAAATGGTCCCCATTGCATTGAGTTTCTCCATGAGATGAGGAAACTTCTACTAAACATGGTCCCTGGTGAGCCACTTGCCCTAGTGAACAAGTTGGCCTACTTTGACAACTCAATATAGATGGATCCTCTATTGGCAGGTGTTCTTGATTTGTGTATCCATAATTCGATCAGTGGTGGCTTGTTCCATGCAATCTGGGTTTAACTCTATTGGTGTGAGTTTTTTTGCCATGTCGGATGTGTCTAGTAGAGGTGAAAACTAGGGTCAAAGGCGGTCCACATTGAACACTGGGTGTAGACCAAGGAATGGTGGAATATCGAGCTCAAAGTCATTGTCCCCTACAACCTTGGTGATGGAGTATGGCCCATATCAGAGTGGGCAAATCTTGCGGTAGGGTCCAGTGAGGTACTCCTTTTGCAAATGTAGCCACACTTTGTCACCCACCTGGAAGTTGTGTGGCACCCGATGTTTATCATGTCATTACTTGTACTTAACATTGGATCTATCCAAGATGTCATGAACTTGTTGGTGGATGTGTTGAATGCGCTCAAAGAAGTTGTTTTCCTTGTCAACTTCAGATTGGACATGGGCTAAATCTACCCGAGTAGCCACAAATGACATGGCTACGTCAATGGGACATAGTGGTTGGAATCCCAAAGGGGTTGTGGCTGGTTGAGCTATGGAGAGACCGGTTGTAGATGTGTTGTACATAGGGAAGGATCTCATCCCATGTGCATGGATGCTTTGAGTTGTACATGTGCAGATTGTGTACAATCATCCGGTTGACGACCTCTATCTGACCATCAATTTACAGATGGCAAGTTGTGGACTTGGTGAGCTTGGTGTCCAAGATCGACCAAAGGCTGGACCAAAATGTAAAGAGGAACCTGCTATCTCGATCTGAGATGATAGACTGTGGGATCCCAAAGTGTACCCACACTCATTCAAAGAAGAGTTTAGTAGTGGCTTCTGTTGTGATATTCTTCTTGCAGGCCATCATAATGGACATCTTCGAGAATCGGTTGACGACCAAAAAAACACAGTCATTGCCATGCTTAGTAGAAGGAAGTCCTGACATGTAATCCATAGATATGGATTCCCAAGGTCGAATGGGGGTAGGAAGAGGAGTATAGAGGCCTTGCTTCTTTATGGTCAGTTTGGCAATGGCGCAAGTAGTGTAAGACTTGATGTACTTCCTGACATCATGTCGAAGGTTCAGCCAATAGAAATACTTTTGCAGTACTTCCATGGTTTTCCCGACCCTGAAATGCCCAGTGACCCAACTGTAGTGTGCCTCCCAAATCATCTTGGAACGCTCACTTGAAGGAACACAAAGGTGTCCCAGGTGACAAAGTAGGGCATCCTGGAGGTGAAAATTGGGAACTTTATTACCCTCCAGGAGTGTATTATATGTGTGGCTGAATTCTAGATCACTTGTGTAGAGAAGCGGCCAATCAGAAGTCTCATGCCCACAAGAGTTGAGCACAGTGGTTAGCACCACAATGGGTGGTTGACTAAAACAGTCTGCAACATTATTGGTGTTTCCTTTCTTGTACTTAATCTTCAAATGAAACTATTGCAGGCATGTGGACCACTTCTAATGGTGATCGTTCTGCAACTTCCCTTGTGTCTGTATGAAATGCAGGGGTTGGTGGTCTGTGTGGATGATCGTTTCCTTTCCCAAAATGTAATTCTTCCATTGCCAACAAGCTTGCACAATGGAATACATTTCTTTGTCATAAGTGGGATACTTCTGGACTGTGTCGAAAAGTGTCTCACTGTGATATGCCACCGGATGCCCATGTTGAGTAAGGACTACCCCAATGGCATAGTCAGAGGCATCTTTCTTGATCTCAAATGGTTGTTGCAAGTCTGGTAATGTGAGCACTGGTGCAGAGAAGAGGCAATGCTTCAACTCCCTGAACACCTTCTATTGAGATTCAGACCAAAAGATTTTTTCTTTAGCTCCTCCCTTGGTGACTTGACTCAAGGGCCAAGTGATATGAGAGAATCCCAACACAAACCTACGGTAGAAATAGGAAATACCTAAAAAGATACAGAGCTCTGTTAGAGTGGTTGGGGCTGCCCAATCCCAAATGAATTGGATATTTGCTAGATCCACATGCACCCCCCCCCTCATCAATAATGTATCCTAGATACTGAACCTAGGTCATTCCAAAAGTGCATTTCTCCAAATTAGCACACAACTTGTGTTGTCACAATGTTTGGAGGACCTGTTGGATGTGGTGGAGGTGCTCTTCCCAAGTCTGGTTGAAGATCAGAATGTCATCCAAGTACACCACTACAAATGAGTTGGTGAATGGCCATAGGATGTCGTCCATTAGCCTCATGAAGGTTGTAGGGGCATTCGTCAACCCGAATGGCATGACCAACCATTCAAAAAGGCCCTCCTTGGATTTGAAGGCAGTCTTCCACACATCAGAGGGTTCAATTGGTACCTGGTGATACCCTGACTTCAAGTTGATCTTGCTGAAATATTTCGCCCCCTTGAGTTGGTCCAGAAGGTCATCAATCTGTGGGATTGGGTACCTATTCCAAACAGTGATCTTGTTCAGTGCCCGATAGTCAATGCAAAGTCTCCAAGTCCCATCCTTCTTCTACACCAACACAATTAGGCTTCCACAGGATGATGAACTCGGCTGGATGTGACCTTTCTACAACAGCTCCTGAATCTACCTCTTGATTTCGTCATTCTCCAGAACAGAGCATCGATAGATGGGTCCATTGGGGACCGGCGCACCTGGGGTCAGATCGATGGGGTGCTTGACCTGGAAATGTAGAGGCACCCCTGCAAGGGAGGTGAAGATGTCCTCATACTCCTCCACGACCATCTCCATCTATTGTTTTTGTGCAGAGGGGCCCTATCTGGAGGTCATGGCCATAGTATTCATCTTTACCTAAGGGCGGATCATCAAGAAAAAAAATTTCCTGGTTTTGGAAATGAGCTTACTGCATTGTTTTGCAGTAACCAAAGAGATGGTGGTAGGCGGTGCTATCTCTGGTATCCTGTACAGCTTATTTCCCAAGGTGATAATAACAGCACGAGGCCTGGACTCATGCATAGCATGTCACTTCCACAAGTATGGTTGGCCTAATAATACATCAGAAACATCAAGAGGAGCAATGTCACATAATACCTCATCTGTGAAGGGCTTGATGATGTAGGGAAGGTGACATTGTTGGCTGACGTGGAGGTCCCATCCTTGGTGCAACCACCCGATGGTGTATGGTTGTGGGTGTGTTGTGGTCGGCAAGCCCAACCACTTCATGACCTCTACCGAGATGAGGTTCTTTTGGCTCCCACTGTCGACAATGAATTGCAATGAGGAACCCTTTACCCACATCTTGGAATGGAAGAGACGCTCCACCTCCTCTAGATCTTCTAGTTCCTCCTTCTGGATCTTCATGGTGGTAATGGTGGCATTGGGCTCCGCATCGATAATCTTCTTCCCCCTATAATTCCCCTTGTTGCATTCTGATTTAGAGTTGGAGCATGCATCCAATTCAAAATCCTTCAACTCAGCTACCAGTGACTACTTGGCCTGACACTCACTTGTGTTGTGAGTGGAGCTCTTATGGAACTCACACCACTTCCCCATGTCCTTTTTTGGATTTGTGGTGTTGTTCGTTGCTTGTGGATTTGGTGTGTTATCCTAGGATGCCCCACCTTGGCTTGGTCCTTTCTTCTACAGTTTCAAGGTACCTTTCCCTTGCTTCTGATTCACAAACCCAAAGTCTCGCTTTTTTTGTTCGAACTTCTGCTCAATCTTGGCAGCATATTGGTACGCCACACCAAGCGAGGAGATGTTGAGGAAATCCATTTCCTCCTGAATGTATATGCGCAGACAACTGCGGTACTTTAACACCAAATGTTTCTCTGAATATTTGATACCCAACTTTGTGCATAGGGTATGAAACAGATTCGTCATCTCATGCACATCTTGGTCCCTTTGCTTCCGCAACGTAGTCCATTGTATGTATTTGTGCTCATAGCTCCCCACGGGATAATATTGTTCCTTGATGGTGTCTCGAAAATAATTCCAAGTGGGTGTTGCCGAGAACAGAGAGGGTTCCCCCTCACCCTGTTGCTCCGAGTAGGTTTCCCACCAATCCTTGACATGGGAGGTGGCTTTGAGGAGTGTGAAAATAATCCTTTCTCGGTTAGAAAATTCATGAACTGAGAAATATCCTTCTAACAGATTCAACCATCTATCTATGACATCTTCATCTATTTGGCCCTCAAATATGGGAATGTCAAATTTTACTTGTACCTTAAAAGGAGTGGCACCTCTAGAGTGGCTATTGGATGTCGATTCACCGCTAGTGGGAATCCGTTGAAGAATCTGGGAAAAGTTGTCCATCATCACGTTCCTTTGTTTCTCGAGGGCCTCCTCGAGCAACATTTTGATATTATCTCTTGCTCCCTCATCTTTCTTTTCTTCCCCCATGTGCATTCGTCGAGGTTTGCGAGACTGATCTTGCAAAGGTTCAACCAGATCGAGCCCCAACTCCTTATACCCTGACCTCATTGGGGACATGCAAAGAAATATCAAGAATGAGCAGACCACTCTGATACCACTGGTCCAGATTTATGTAGGAACACAATGAAATACAGAAATACACATAAATGCAAAGATGCAGTGGAAATAAGACTTCATTTCATTAATAACTAATGACTAAAAAATGCTTACAGACAGAATGGAAATAAAATAGCTAGGGCACCGGTAGCTTATCTCTGAGAAGAGATGTGGCGGCTACTGGCCTATGATATCTCTGTTACAATGAGGCTCTAAAGCCTATATATTATTGAGAAACAATGGAAAACCCTAAACATCCAAAAACCTAACCCTAGGAGATGAAATGCCAGAATATGGGCCCCGTTGGGGTAAATTGGTACATCAATTTCCCGGGGTTGTAACTTTGGCATACTATCTTCGTTTGACGCACATGATACATCATTAGAAAGATCTATCCGAGGACTACACTGCTAACAGTGAATATCGAGTCTGGAAAAGACTCATATTCATCGGTGAATATGAATCCATTCCAAACTTAATATTCATTATTAGCAGTGTAGTCCTCGGATAGATCTTTCTAACAATGTATCATTTGTGTCAAACAGAGATAGTATGCCAAAGTTACGACCCCAGGAAATTGATGTACCAATTTACCCCAATGGGGCCCATATTCTATCATTTCATCTCCTAGGGTTAGTTTTTTGGATGTTTAGGGTTTTCCATTGTTTCTCAATAATATATAGGCCTTCGAGCCTCATTGTAACAAAGAGTTCAGAGGCCAGTATCCGCCACATCACTTCTCAGAGATAAGCTACCAGTGCCCTAGTTAGTTTATTTCCATTTTGTCTGTAAGCATTTTTCAGTCATTTGTTATTAATGAAATGAACTCTTATTTCCACTACATCTCTACGTTTATGTGTATTTTTGTATTTCATTGTGTTCCTACATAAATCCAGATCAATGTGAGTGGATCTGGTTAGAGTTGGTTGATGATGGTATATTAGTGATAGTGACAATGATAGTGATGGTGATAGGGATTGTGATAGGTTGGATGATTGGTTGATCATCAGTGAAAGGTTGATGTGATAGTGACAATAACAGGTTAATGTGATAGTGACAGTGATAGGTTGTTGTATCGGTGACAGTGGAAGTACAGGTTGATCAATGGTAGTGATAGTTTGAGTCTACACTTATATTTTAGGGAGGTAGGATAGGGAAAGGAAAAGAGGTTGTATCCTCCTTCTGATTGGTGTCAGAGAATACAAGGATTTGGAGCTTCCTTTAGGTTGGATCCTATAAATTAGGGGGTCATATCCTCCTTCCAGTTGGAGCCAGAGAACACAAGGAGTTGGATATGCCTTTGGGTTGGAGCCTCTAAACTAGGGGTTGGAGCATCCTTCCAATTGTAGTTGGATAATTCAATGAGTTGTAGCTTCCTTCAGGGTAGATCCTGTAAATAGGGAGTTGTAGCCTCCTTCCAGTTAGTGCTAGATAATTTGGAAGTTGGTGCTTCCTATGAAAGTAATCTTGATATATATAATAAAACATTATATGGCTTTCTCCCATAACAAAGCATTCTATGTTTTTCTCCCATTTGGGTTTCGACGTAAATTATGGTGTACTGTGTATATGATACTATATTGTTGAATGGTATTTCTTATGGTTATATGCTTATGATATATTGAATGTAATCATAAATGATATACCATTGACAAAGTTTAATTTTATATATTGTGATTGAAAGTGTTAAAAAGTGCCCATACTGATTCAACCCCCCCCCCCTCCCCTCTCAGTATTCCAATATATCTTAGAATGCAGTATATAATATCTGAAAGAATTTAATGCTTTGACTAATGTAGAAGAAATATTTTCCATGTTTCTCTATTTCATATCAACATCTCTTAGGGCCTTTCTAAAAAAGGATATGGGCTGCTCTTGATTTTATTCATTCTTCTACAACAACACAACAACAATTGCATGAGTTGAAGCAAAAGAAAAAATGAGAAACGCTTTATCATAGTTTGGCCTAAGAAGAACTGGAGATTCTCCCAAGGTCACTTTGATATGCTGAAAGGATTATTTATATTTAATTTTCCACTTGAATATATGGTCCCATTTTAACATGTTGGTAATATCCTTCGCCAATTCAGTGAAATTTGGGACAAACCTTCTCAAAAATCCTATTTTACCTAGGAAATATTGTACCTCTTTTTTTTTCCTGCTAAGAAATTTGTTTGATTTCCTCCACCCTCTTCGGGTCTATCTTCACCCCCTCTTTGGATACTATATGGTCAAGAATATTTCCTTCTTCCATAGAAAAATAAGAATTTTGGGGGTTCAAGGATAGTCCAAACTTCCTACACTTCACAAAGGTTTTCCTTAAATGTTTTATGTGATCTTCATCTATCTTGGAGAAAATAGTCAACATGTCTCTCTCACCCACAAAAGAAATGTCCATAGCTCTCTAAAAAATTTCCCATGCATTTTTCACACCAAAATAGATTTTGTCATACATGAAAATCCCCCATGGTGTTGTGAAGTTTGTCTTCTCTCTATCATATAGGTGCATGGCCACTTGGTTGTATCCTGAAAAACAATCCACCATAGATATCATATTTTCCCCCACCACTTTTTGAAGTATATGATCCATCCTAGGAAGGGGGTAGTTATCTTTTAAAGATAATTTATTCAGGTTCATGAAGTCCACACATAGCCTTATTTCCCCACTCTTCTTTCTCAGTAGAACTAAATTAGAAACTCATTCAGAGTACCTTAAGGGAATAATAATATGGGCATCTAATAATTTCCTCACCTCTTTCTCAATGGTAGGAAAAATAAGAGGATTTACTTTCCTACTATTCTTCCTCAAAGTCTTAGTACCATGTTTGAGGGGTATTCGATGTTGGATGATATTGGTATCATAAGTTTTCAGGTACTCGTATATCCATGAAAATACATCTATGTACTCTTTGAACAACTGCAAATACTCTGCCCTATGATCAGTACGAATATTTTGGACAACTTAATATATTTATGATCTTTTTCAATCCCAATATTGTATTCATCAATGCTACCATCTTTGGGGAGGACAACTAGTTTTACAAGTACATCATTTCTATCAAACAATTTTTCTGAAGGTACCATTCCTTTGGGAATGAAACTATTATTAGGTTGCAAGACTTTATGCTCAACCATGTAATTGATAAATTTGGGGATATCTTCATCCTTCTCCCCAATCTTTTGTTTGGTGTCTTCTTCATCATCTGAATCAATATGATTATTTGCAAACTCATCTATCACTTCCATGAATTTTTTGATCTGCTGATCATCTTCAAAAACTTGCCAATATTTTATATTATCAAGAATGCAAGGTTTGTATCTCATCTCAATATCATATTTAAATTGAGGGGTGGCTGGTACTTTAAAGGTATTGGAAGCTACTGCTAAGGAATGATCTAGTTGATTAAACTCTCTCAAAACAATAGAAATATTGAAAGTTACATAAAAATTATCAATCATATCCCATACATGATTTATGTACACCCTCATTCTTGGATGCCATGTTTTATAGGAACCTCTTGTTTGCTTCACAACTAGCTTTGAATCTCCAAATACCACAAACTTGGTAATTTTCATATTTCTTGTTACCTCCAAGCCTAAGATCAAGGCCTCATATTTAGCTATGTTATTTTTGGCCTCGAAATCAAGTTTGTAGGAAAAATAAACTTCGTTTTTGGTAGGGGAGATGAGCACTACGTCAGCCCCAACTCCTTGTTTTGAGCTTGCACCATCAAAAAACAATTTTCATATACCACCCACTTATTCCACAGGTCTTACAAGAGGATCTGTCAACATTGGGGTTTCATTGTATTCTTCATTTACAAATAGAATACAACATCTTAGATCTTTATCAACAACATATATAGGATGATTCACAGGGTTGTTTTGATCACTGACCACATAAGAAAATTTTGTATCTTGGTACAGCCTTCTGAGCTCCCCTCCAAAAAATGGTACAATTGCATAATTCATATCCATCTGCATAGTGCCTCCCAATTTTTCGTGCCCATGTTTTAGACAACAACATGCCATAATTTGTTGGTACATCGGCCACAACCACATCCATCATAATTCTTTTAATAGGAAGTTTTCCCAAGGTGGAAACCATGTCTTTAATCAACCCAAAACACTTCACCTTTCTAGAATCTAACAAATAAAGGTCATGATATGGCTTGGTTATTTCCAAACACAACTTCTCCATGACTACTTTGGGAATAAGATTGTGTGATGCTCCAAAATCGAGCATAAAATTATGCAACATGTTATCATGAATATTCAAGGTCACATAGAAGGGTGCCATAGATTCCTCTTTGTCATCAACATGAGGATTAAAAACTATGGTGGGGGATTCATCTTGTACATTAAAAGTATCAAGAGGATTTGGTGATCTCTTCCCTTGCATAATTTTCTCAATTTGTTTATGGTATGTTTTTATCTATCTCCATCAGAGGCACAAGAATCTTTTTCTTGGACATCTCATGTTCAATATTGAAAGGTGAAACTAATTCCTCAATTTCTTTAGTTTATTTTTTCCTTTTTACAGGCTCCAAGACTTCATCTACCTTAGGGATATCTAGAACTTCTTTAGCTTTATATTTTTCCATATTTGGACCAACTTTATTATCCTGAGGTTGAATTTATGCAATATATTCTTTATGTCAAGGCTTGATATCATTCTTCTTATGCATCTCAACATGCAGTACATCAACGAAAATTTTGTACTGAACTGAGGATAAAGCTCCTTTGCTATGCTGAGAATCAAGCACCAATTTCTTAGGATTTAGTGACCCTTGATAGTCATCTTGAGTTAGATGTATGGAATCATTTTCAAATTGAAGTAGGTGGATTTATTCTACGTATTCATCATATCCCTCATCCACTTCTTCTTCAATAAATTTGTTATCTTTTTTTTTATAGGGGGATGAAGGGGTTGTTCTTCATTTCTTCTCTCCCTTCTCATGAGTTGTGGATTGGGAGGTATCTTGAATTCTTATACCTCCCTCTTGGGGGGATTTGTTTGAATTTGTATTCTTTATCTCAAATATGGAAAAATAAAATCAAATTGCTTATAAGTCTAGACATATCATCGATATTTGCTTCTTGGGATTCTCTGTTCAGATCAGAAGTACCACAATCTTCCCTAACCTTTTTCTTTTCTTCATGATCTTGTTTTTTCTTCATCTTACATGATGCAATCATATTCCCTTTTATGTTTATTGCATCCTCTTGCATTACTAGCAGGCTCGAGGATCTTCTTTCTCTTGAAGTCATGGAAAAATCAACATAGAATGCGCCAACATATGTCACTTTAGTTGTTGGTTGTGATGGTTTTATATTTGCATGGTTATTTTTATATAGATCATTAAACCTCATGTTAAAATCATCAATAGTTTCATTAGATCTTTTCATGAGTGATCCAAATTCATTAAGGTAGTATAGGCTATCCCTTTTCTCAGCCCACTGTCTCATAAAGTTAGATTCTAGAGCTGCCCAACTTTCAATTGAGGAAACATGAATTTCTCTTAAACATTTCCTAACATCTCCCCATAGAGTTTGGAAAAATATCCCCATGAAGACATAATCATGCTCTACAAACTGGTCATCGGTAAATTCTCAGAAAGCATTCATATTCTATTCAGTTGAGCAAGTTTTATCCCCATCAAATTTGGGCAGATATTTCATGTAATTCTCAAGGATGTCATGGGTGATTTGGAGCATATTTAATGGGGAAAATATCGAAGTGACCCAAGGATTTATAGGGGGTGGGGGAGGTTTATTTCCATCAGGTCTTCCTCCATCTAATCCATCCATGATATTTTGCAAAAAAAAATTATGGGATTCAAAAGACAAAGGAGGAACATGAATTTTCAAGAAGTGGCGATGGGAAGAATTGAATTCTTGATTAAATTCTAGAGAATTTTGGAGGTCTATTAACAGTTCTAGAGGGAATTTCATAGCAGAAAGAAAATCTTTAGGTATATCGATAAGATCTACAAATTTGACATTTTGATGAACAACATAAGTATAGGTTTCAAGATAAGGTTTACCTGAGAAAAATGAGGTATTACGCTCTCTGATGCTCCTACAAGTCATGAGATTTTCTGGATTTGAATATATCGGAACCTGATCAAGATCAGGGTGGCTTCTGGTATGTCTTCTAGAAGAGACCAAATTTTCCTTTTGTGGAGTCTCCTAGTGAAATATTAATAGCCAAGTTCCTAAGGCTTGTTCACCAACAATTCTTAGAGCTTACAATGTTGTATCCTATGGAAGATTTCTTCAACTTACATCCCCAGAAACGACACTATTTTGGATGTTATCCCTCGATATGTTCCAGGATGTTTTTGGAATGATGTTGAGGAACCCTAGGGGACAAGACTCAAGATGAATCTTAAGGTCATATTTGCAGTAAAATAATTGTGTAGTATTTGGGAGATTTCTCTCTCTCTCTCTCTCTCTCTCTCTCTCTCTCTCTCTCTTGAAATTATAGGAACTCAAACAATTCTTCATTCAGCTGAAAAATTCTCTCAAATGTCAGAGACATTTTTCCACAAGTGTTTCGGATAATAAATATTGAAAGGAGCATGAAATGGTGGGTCAATAAAATAACAAAATAAACATATAGGGCATTGCTAAGAATGAACCATGTAGCCTATGGAAAGAACAACGTGTTGAGAAATTAAGAATTCGGCAGCTCTAACATATTCATAGAGATCAATACAAAATTGCTTCAAATCGTTAACATATTCACACATTCAAACACATGGAGGTACCCTCTACATATCATTTAAATGCATACAGAAAAATGACAAGAATTGGTCATGCATTCAGAGGAAATAAATTATGTGTCATTACCAGACATCATACAATAACACTAAACATGGTGAATGTCTTGCTACTTGAGATTGTATATATTAGATATGATACAATAAAAGAAAGAGTGGAAGGAGATGATTTACAAGAACACAAATACTATAAAGAAGGAATTACAAACTAAAACTTAAATGCAGGGGATGAATCTTTGTTTCTTGTTGCATTTATCAACCAACTGTGCTCAAGGTATTTGGTTAAATAGATATGGTTGTAAGAAACTCTTCAATTCCCCAAAGTTTTGACCTTGACAATGGGCATTTTCTTTCTCTTTTATTCCTCTCGCTCATGCCCTAAACTACTTCTTGAATCACTTCCTACTTCTTGAAACCATTTCCATCTTCTTGATTTTTGAGTGATTTTTCTCTGGTAAAAATTGTATAAATTACTCTCACCTACTGGATTTCTATTATGCATGATATCATGGAACATCTAGAGATTCATAGGCCGAAATATCATTTCCATATTTCCCCTTAAAACACCTACAATCATTTTTCCTGGTGGTTGGATACTCGAAATTAATATTTGCAGAAGTGTGAAACTCGGCAGCCATTGGATAAGACTCGACAATAAATTGCGATCGTTGAGACTTAAAAACATAATTTTATGTCGTTGGAAGATAGCCCTGGCGCTTGGTGTATCAACGATTGAGGTATTGGCGATTGATGAATAGTTGTGACCAGATCTAGTCCATCCATCTTGTAGTGAATATGAGCCTTCCATCTCGAATCTGATGAAATCTAGGTTGTTGATATGTGGGTCAATGAGCCTAAAAATCCTTGATATTTAAAATTAAAATTGAACCGTCGATCTGGAACACTAACTAATCTGGGAATTTAATCTATTGAACCTTCCCTTTATTTAACTACATCATCATCAGGGCGATAGGGGATAACCTATGTCGAGGAATATTCATAGTGTTGTCGACAAGGACTTACATAACAATCTCCATCGTCCATATTTCACCGACACGAGGAGAGTTGTTGATCAAGGCTTGAAATAACAAATGGCTAGGGAAATGAACAACATTACAGTGACGTCATCCTAGATGCGTGGTGTTTTCTAATTGGTTAGAACCAATGTTGATGTGGTTGTCAGATGGGACATGTGTCACATGATTTTGAGACATTCACTTGTGTATGCGGTGGGTTTCACACGTCCACATGGTAGCTTCTTATTAGCCTGACAGGTTCCCTTCAAGCATACTACATGTAATGTTGATTTGGTGCACTGGGGTCATGGATAAAATCTAAGTCGTTGATCTCTAAGGGAATTGTTGATGGCGCCATGAAATTTGGGTCATTCGTCGGAGGTGCTCCCATCAGAGCTAGCAAGAGTCGAGACCCATGAGGAACTCCAATGACTATCGATATAGAGCTACAGATAAGATCTAATATGGATTGTCCATCAAAATTATGAAAATCACTGAGGACCGTTGATCCAACAAAACTTGAGAAAAAATATTGGATAAAACAAATATAATCAAATTGACGTCACTTACACATGTGGAATCTCCTCATTAGTCTTCTCTAACACTGATGTGGAAAAAAAGTCAGACATGTGTCACTTGGACTTGACATATTCCCATGTGCATCTGTTGGGTTCCACATGTCAACGTGGCAACTGATGGTTGGCCCTGATAGTGCTCTGTTGGCAGGATGATGCGACACTCAACCAGGATGTTGTGAAGCCTAAGAGTGGATCTAGATCGTTGATTGGTCATGCTTGAAAGAGGTCTGAGAGAAAATTTATACCATCCATCGAGGGTTCCCTTAAGAGTCTTCAAGGTCTAGATTGCAAACAGGACACTGACAAGGAGACTTCGAGGGAAAATATCAATCGTTGATCTGGAACCACCTGGGGAATTCCAATGACACACAAATGTCATTGATCTTAGGTCAATCGAAAACCATAAATGGATAAGGCATGAACATTATTGCACTGATTTCACCCTAGAAACATGACAGTGCCTCATTGGTCTTCATTGGCGTTCATTTGGTAGACAATTGGAACACGTGTCACGCGTATTTGAGGATTTTACCCATGCAATAGGCAAGTTCCCCATGTCCACATGGTAGCCTCTGTTAGGCTATGACAGTCCTTTCCTAGCAGGTTGACATGACACCTATTTGAGGAAGCTCAAGATCAAAGGTGTAACACACTCAACCACTTAAGTACTTTTTAAGGGATGGGGTATTAAAATTTCACTTCTTTTTAGACATCTCAAGGTCTATTCCCGAGGGCACCAATGTCTCACTCTCATCAATATATTTCCAAAAACTATAAGTATTCTCAAATATGATCACGGAGTCAAACGTTATAGCCTCCCAAATTTCTCGGGTCTCTATTGGCCAAGGCCACCTCACTACCACGTGGCCTCTCAACACTTTTTTCATCTAACGTGGTTTTTTACACATATCTCACTGATCCAAAGTTTTGATCCCATGAGATCTCATGTTGTCATCATCAGGAATTTCATTCCCATAGATTACAAATTTCCCCAACAAAAATTTTCGACGATGCATAGTTAATCGAACCCATTCCTAGATTTGATAGTCCTCGTATCGATCATTTAATGATTCTAGGTGAGTTGATGATTCTAACGAAAACAATGCTTAATGTTGACTCTTCCATTCTTATGTGCTTCAACAAAATCATTCTTGGATCTATGGACTAGATTCATTGATCCGCAAATCCAATGATCCTCATCATGTCATTGATTCCTTTTTCATCGTCGGCATTCTTAGCCAAAACTTAATCTTTCCAACCCTTCCATCTATGACGAATGGTTTGGATATTTCTCTTCCCATAGATCTGACAGTTGGCAATTGAAAATGACCATCCAATGGTATGGACCCAACAAGGACCACCCTTGACCTTACAACGAAACAGGGGTCGACATTTGTCATCCTCTAGATGTGTTGGCATGCCACGTTACTTGTGATGTCATCATAAATTCTATAACCTATAAGGGTTTCTTCAGAAATCCACAATGGAGATGAAATTTGACCCACCACTGATCAATGACTCTACAACGAAACAGGGGTCGACATTTGTCATCCTCTAGATGTGTTGGCATGCCACGTTACTCGTGATGTCATCATAAATTCTATAACCTATAAGGGTTTCTTCAGAAATCCACAATGGAGATGAAATTTGACCCACCACTACACCATGCGGCACCTTCTATGCTTGACATGTGACACTATACCCATCCTCCTCTTGAGCCTTTAATTAAAGAAGAATTGTAAGGCCCTTCTCTCCCAACGAGGTCCACACTCATCCCATCGACCAATCAATTTTCACCATTGTAAATGTGTTGACCTGCACAGAATAGATATAGCTAAACAATGATACACACATTTGCAGAGAGAATTGGAAAAAGAAGAAGAAGGAGAGAAAGAATGGAAAGAATTCCCATTAACCATTGTGAATAATGAATAATTTACACATGATATACTCTGTATAACTCAATGAGTTCGACTTGAGGTGAACCAAGTCACCATAGTGGTGGTCTAGAGTGATCTAGACACACACTAGCAGTTACAGGAGTGAACTGCCACCTATTCTAGTCTCTCAAGCAGTTACGGGAGTGAACTGCCACCTAGTTGAGTTAACTAGTCAAGTAGTCTTCAGTTAATTGACTGAATAGAAAATAGTGAGGAGATAACTCAAGGAATCAAGGCTAATGCACCACTTTGGTGATGATACCAAGGAAAGGTTGAATTAGCATGGTGATGATCCCAATGTTGCATGGTGATGATCCCAATGCAACTTCTAAACTCAACTCAACTAGTCAAACTGAAGTGTGAACTGAAAGAGAATATTCTCCAGGTGGAATATTCTCTCCTAAAATATAGGAGACTGGATAATGACTATTTATGACTAATAAACAAATAAAAACCTTAGGAAAAATAAATCCTAGGTTTGTGTGAAGTAACTCCAACACCCCCCCTGAACATCACTATGGTGAAAATAAAGATTGGGTCCCGGCAAAGAGGCCATGTTAGGTACCCAAGTACAAAATATACACTGAAAATAAAGTGAGGAAAGAGGGAAAACCTCATGGGAAAACACCCCCCTCAAGGTACAATGTATGTAAAAAGAAGAACTATAGTTGCAAGGCAACTGTGTCCTTCACTCCAAGACGACCTCGCAGAGAATGGAATTTCTGCTCAGTGAAGGTCTTGGTGAAAATATCCACCGTCTGTTCTGCTGAAGGAAAGAACTGTAAGTCGATGATCCCCTCTTGTACTAAGTCCCGGATGTAGTGCATGTGGATCTCGATGTGCTTCGTCTGCTGCCTCTGAACTGGATCTCTGTAGAACTTCAGAGTGCTCTAGTTGTCACACCAGATGACGATTGACTGATGAAACCGAATGCCCAACTCAATGAGAAAATTTTGTAGCCACATAGCCTGAATGGTTATGTTAACTAACCCCCCTGTAATCTTCCTTGGATGAAGATAGAGCAATGGCAGCTTTCTTCTTGCTTGACCAACAGATAGGCCCAAAACCAAGACTGAGTGAGTAATCAAATGTGGACTTGCGATCAATGCTATCGCTAGCCCAATCGGAATCAGTAAACCCAATGATATCTAATGTAGAGTCTGTTGCATAATGAATCCCAAAGGTGATGGTTCCTTGTACATCTCGAAGGATACGCTTTGCAGCTTTCCAATGTAGCTCATGCGGCTCCTGCAAGAACCTGGAAACTACGCCAACTACATATGAGAGGTCTGGTCTGGAGTGTGTGAGATACAACAAGCTCCCCACTAGTTGTCTATATAGTGTGCTGTCAACCAGTGGAGTCTCCCCACCATCCTCAAGTTTGACTCTTGATAGGAAAGGAGTCGGATCAAACTTGTAGTCTATCATGTCAAATCTCTCAAGGAGATCTCGTGCATACTTGGCTTGAGATAGTTTGATTCCTGATGCATCCTGACTGATCTCAAGTCCAAGGAAGAAGTGTAGTGGACCCATGTCCTTCATAAAAAACCTATTATGAAGATATCACTGCAACTATCACTGAAGTCAAGCAACCAGTGATCAACAAATCATCAACATACAGAACTAAAAGTAGAAGTGAATCAGTCATCTTGAGTATGTATACATTCGGGTCTGATTTACAATGTACAAAGTTCTATGACAATAGGTAGGATTCCATCTTGGAATACCATGCCCTCGGAGCCTGCTTGAGGCCATAAAGTGACTTCTTCAATCGATAGACCAAAGATGAGTCCTACATAAATCCCCAGGGCTGCTCCATGTAGATCTCCTTAAAGAGATCACTGTGAAGAAATGCATTCTTCACATCCATCTGATGGACTTCCCATCCCTTTGTTATCGCAATGGAAAGTGCCAATTGTATGGAATCCATCTTCGCTACTAGAGCGAAGGTCTCATCATAGTCAATACCATGAACCTGATGAAATCCTTTGGAAAAAAGCCTGTCTTTGTATATGTTGATCTGTCCATCTGCTACACTCTTGGTCCTGTAGACCCATCTACATCTAACAAGTTTCCTCCCAGAAGGAAGGGGAACTAGATCCCAAGTCTGGTTCTTGAGGAGGGAGTTGTACTCCTCCTGCATGGCGGATTCCCAAAAGGTATTTCCAATAGCCCAAACATAAGACAGTGGATATGAATACTAAACCAAGAAAATATGCTTAGAAGGCAATGATTCAATGGAAGTGAGTGCAATAGGAGGCTCCTCGAAATCAAATTGAGTCCTCCTAGTATCGGTTGGATCACCAACGAGATCCCCTGCATACTGAAGAGTAGTATGTGCCCACTTGGGCCTCTTCTCTAGTTCTGTAACTACATATGGATGCTCTAACTCTGCATTTGACTGTACTGACTCTGAATCTAAATCTGAATCCTCTGAGTCCTATGAATCATAACTCTCATCTGAAGAAGAGTTGGCATGTGCATGCTCATCATCTCGGATAGGTGTACGAGTAAAGGTGCCTGCATGCAGCTGTTGAGGTACATGCCAGACACTTTCCTCGAATTGGACACTACGCTCAATGATGAGCCCGTTCGAGGAAAGATCAATAAGCCGATATCCATTCACACCATCAGGGTATCCAACAAAAATGCACTCAGTTCTCCGTGGATCAAGTGCCTTCCTCTTTTCAGAGGGAATGTGGGCCCATGCACGAGAACCAAAAATGTGAAAGTGTGTCACTTTCAGTTCGAGTCTGCTCCAAGCTTTGTAGGGGGTATTATCCTTAACATATGGGGAGATATGTTTTGGATGTATGTTTCATAGTTAAGTGCTTCGGCACATATTCTCTGTGGTAGTGACTTTGCATGCAACATGCAAGATGCCATCTCCTTTAGAGATCTGTTTTTCCTCTTGGCAACTCCATTTTGTTGTGGAGTGTAGGGAACTGTATGTTGCAACTAAATCCCTACCTTATGGAAAATATTATGAATCTCATGATTCACATACTCTCCCTCATTATCAGTTCGGAGGACTTTGATCTTCTTTCCGAACTATGTCTCAACCAAAGCTTTGAAATCTTTGAGGTGTTGAAAGACCTTGGATTTTTTCCTAAGAAAGTAGATCCAAGTAAAATGTGAGAAATCATCAACAAAAATGAGAACAACCTTTGTTTTTCTGATCAATGGATACAGAAAAGGACCCATGAGGTCACTGTGGATCAGATATAAAGGTATGGAAGCTCGCTGAGACTTTCCTTTGACGAATTTCTCTTGAGGGTGTTTTCCGAGAACACATCCCTCACATACTCCCTTGGAGAAATGGATTTCTAGTAGACCATCAATTAATTTGTTCTTGCTAAGTTATTGCATGTATCTGAAATTCGAATGTCCAAACCTTTCGTGCCATATCTTACTACTTTCATCAGCATGAGTAAGCAGTAAAGCAGAATCAGGTTCAATGAATTTAGAAAATGTATACAATATAGATTGATGATTTATCTCACCGGTAGACACCCTGGAGTTGGTTTGCATGTCGTATATGTCCATGGAATTTGGTGTGAATACAACTTTCTTTCCGATGCCAGAATTTGTCATCTGATACATGGAGAGAAGGTTGGCAAAAAGCTTGGGAACATGCAGCACGTTCTCGAAGCTTCCATTGGTGAGTTCAATCCTTCCTTTGTTGGTGACTTCGATAGAAGAGTTGTCCCCCATCAGAATAGGAGGACCTTTGCATGCATCCAAAGAAGAATAGACTACTTTTAAGGAAGCCATGTGATGTGATGCTCCTGAATCTATGATCCAAGCATCAGGAGAGGAGTTGATTGCAATCAAGGCATGGCTAGAATTGCCTTTCTTGGAATTCAGATCTTTTGGCTTCTTCTTCTTTGCACCCTCGGGGATGCAATATCCAAGGTTGTTTTTCTGAAGTATTTGAGACATCATATCTATTTTTTTTTTCATGCATGCATATTCCGAATGGAATCCTTTGTGACAATATGTTCATTTCTCTCCTTTTCTTCCCTTTTCTCCTTTAGATCCGGAGGCATCGGTGAAGGGTTTTGTGTACCCTTCCTTCTTCATATGTGCATGGGATTTCCTCTTATCTTTATATTTAGATTTTTGATATTTGTGTCTTCCATCATGCATAGTGATTGCATGTGCCCTTGGGTCTTTGATTGCTCCCATGTTGATGAGCTTGGTTTTTCTCTTGTGTCAGGGATTTGATAAAGTCCTCAAGAGAAGGCAACTTCTAGGTGGCTCTAGAGGTGAATCTGACAGTATGGAATGTAGATACAAATACTGAGAATTCGGGACCAATCTTGGAGAGAATGGTGAGAACCATTTGTTTCTCCTCCTTTGATTTATCAACCCTGCAAGCTTTGAGTTGCGACAATAAATCCTTCAATTTTGTAAAGAAATATTGGATATTCTTGAAGCTTTTTGGATCCAACGTGAGCAGCTCCACCTCTAGCATGTGTCCCCTAATCTCATCCTATTTTACAAATATCCCTTCCAATATGGTCCAGGCTTCATTGGGATTCTTACAGGAAGATATATGAAAAACGAGATCGGGAGAAATAAGACTGTAAATTGTTCCAAGTGCCTCATCCATGCGATTTAAGTACTTGGATTTTTCTATGGCTAGTGTCGGATCTGTATTTGTATTCATGTTTAACCTATACAACCCTTTGAATCAGAGATGTATGGCTATTTTCTCCTTCCATGCAAAATAGTTGTAAGGTGTAAGCATGAATTCTTTTTGGAATTCCATCTTTCCGATGTCTTCAATCTTTTGTACCTGCAAAAATTTTTGGTGTAGCTTTTGCTTAGCAATATGTCGGCTCTGATACCATGTAAATGTGTTTAAATACATAGAATAGATCTAGCTAAACAATGATACACACATATGCAGAGAGAATTGGAAAAAGAAGAAGAAGGAGAGAAAGAATGGAAAGAATTCTCATTAACCATTGTGAATAATGAATAATTTACACATGATATACTTTGTATAACTCAATGAGTTTGACTTGAGGTGAAAAAATTCACCATAGTGGTGGTCTAGAGTGATCTGGACACACACCAACAGTTACAGGAGTGAACTTCCACCTATTCTAGTCTCTCAGATAGTTACAGGAGTGAACTGCCACCTAGTTGAGTTAACTAGTCAACTAGTCTTCAGTTAACCGACTGAACAGAAAGTAGTGAGGAGTTAACTCAAGAAATCAAGGCTAATGTGCCACTTTGGTGATGATACCAAGGCAAGGTCGAATTATCATGGTGATGATGCCAATGTTTCATGGTGATGATCCCAATGCAACATCTAAACTCAAGTCAACTAGTCAAATTGAAGTGTGAACTGAAAGAGAATATTCTCCAGGTGGAATATTCTCTCCTAAAATATAGGAGGTTGGATAATGACTAATTATGACTAATAAACAAATAAAAAACTTAGGAAAAATAAATCCTAGGTGTGTGTGAATTAACTCCAACAACCACACGTCATCCTAAGGGACATGTAAGCTACCACGCCAGTATTAACCACCATCATGAAATAATCGTACTCTTTTATTTCCCTTCGGGATGGATCATATATACAACGAGTGAGGTCTCTCCTAGGATTCTACTTAATATACAGTCAAAATTTTCTCTTGGAGCCTTACCATTGGAGTTCCTACACCTCAAAATCCTAGGTTACTCCGAGTGTCAAACTCTAACGATAATCACTACTCTAGATCTGACGGTTCATATCCTCTCCTAGATACCCTCCAATATATCTAATGGCTTGGGTTTGTTCTCAGAGATATTCCCTCAAATTCACTCATCATCCCCATGTGCATGCATTCTAGTATCCTAATCTTCGATCAATGGTGGAGATCTCTCCACCCCGATATCCTATGCTCGTTAATTAAAGTTCCCATTCAAAGGTCTAAGCTCAACACGGAACCACTCCCCATTCCTTCAACCAATTATACGATGCCACGTATTACCCTACGGTACGTAGACATTCCCTGTCAACATAACGTCAGCAAGACTTCACCTTCCATATTAGCCTCACTAAGACGAGACCCTACAGAGATCTACGGTTGATAATTTATCTCACCTCTACTCCGATCAACGGTCTAGATTTCTCCTCAAGGCCTTTCCCATCAGATTACATTCACTCAGGGTCCCAAGGGCTACTCCAACCAATGGTTTGTATCTCCCTACCTCTAATCCTCCAAAATATCAACGACTTCAGTTGACTCGGGGTACATATTCTACGAGCATCATATCCTACTCCGACGAAGGGTCCAAAACTATTTGATGTGTCGATCCAATGACTATGATTCCTTCAAGATCGAAACATAGTCCTTCATTAAGGATACCTTCCGTCTAACAGTCGATATCATCTCACCACTTCAAATCAATGGTTGTGATTCCATCCACTTGAAACATGGTATTTTTGCAGGTTAACAATATGATCTTGGAATCACTCATCCAAGGAGGTATTCTAAGTCTTTTCTAAGGTATTACTAGGCCTCCAAAGACTCCACAGTCCATTTCCAAACAAGCTAATACATTTACTATTGGATCTTATCATTCATCTCTTAGTTTATCTTCTTGGATTCCTTTCACGGGAAACACGTCACAGTAGATAACCTATTGTGCGCACAAGTAACTCATTCACACATTTAATTTATTTATTCTATGACATTACATAATGTTCTTATCATTTGGAATAGAGTACAAGGTTCTCTTGTTTAGGTATGCAATACACATGAGATTCCATACAGATGCATTATCATTCAATTACACATACTTGAATAGATTACACAATCCACAACATGAGTTCTTTCCCACAATACCTAGATTTCCTTCAGATTGTACATGCATATCTATCCATTCAAGACCATATTCGTAGAAAGAAGTTATTTATGTTTTTCTATCATTACTCAAATACACAAACTTATAATGAGAATTTATTATATTCTTCACAAAAGTGTACACATCCATGAATACAATTACAATCAATCTTACCATACATTTCCATTCCAGTACACAGGAATATGAGATACTTATCTGGTTACAAGTTACAGCCAACCAAATGACTATGAGTGTTCACCTTTCCACCTAACCATGGGCATTTCATTCTCTGTAACTGCAATAGCAGGCCACTCATGTTCCAAGCCATGATACCACTAGGGAATCTCTCTCAGGTTCTCAGTAAGAATTGAAGGTCACTCTCCTTCACTCTACTCTTGGTAGAGAATTTCCTTGCACCCACCTAACTCACACCTCTTCGAGGTTTATCATATTCCTTCCCATCATCAAGCTCATGTCCCTCTTCACTCGGGTTTGGTTTTATGGGCTCTCAAACCCGACATTTAGAGCTCAATATCCTTCTATTACTGTTTTTTTACACACTCCATCCCTTCCTCCCCTCAAATCTCATCTCCTCCCTATACCTCCTCTATATATCTGTCTACAATCATGTTTTTTTTTCTTGCACGCTTAGCTTGGGAAGGTTCTCGACATGTCCTTATATTTATTCTATCATAAGGAAACTCATCGGTGAATACTGGGAACTCACAGTGATATTTATTGTTGTCCTCTAGATAACAATTTCTTGTCCCTTATGGTATCCCTCCATACTACCATTAATTTGGGTGGTTGGGTTGTTCAACTACTAACCCCCTTTATTAACTGATTTTCCTTGAAATCGAGGCTAAGGGAAAAATCTAAATACTTACAAATTAAATATTTCAAGAAGGAGGCTTGAGGCCCATTAGATTAATATAACCCCCTCTCATTCCTCTAGTGATATCATGGCCAGTATTTTTAAGGCTTCAACCCCACATTCATTTGTTGGCAGTTATAATTAAACAATAATATAGTTACAATATTTGCATGCCATTGCATGGAAATCACTAATTATGATTAATTAAAAGTTGGGGGAAATAGGGGTGTTACAAGAGGTCAGATATAGAACATTGATATCTAAGGGGAACATCTGATAACACAATGAAATATGGGTCATTCCTCGGAGGCATCTCATCAGAGTGATCTCAGCTTGGGATGGAAAAAATACTCCAAAGAGGGGACTCCAAAGGGACTCGACACTACAAATCTAGACCATCCATCAGAGGCCCGAGAATATCTTAGGGTTGTTGATCTGGCATGATAAAAAATAAAATTTGACAAAGGAAAAAAACATCACGTTGACTCTATCCTAGACACATGGTGACTTTCTATTGGCCCACAGTGGTACTGATGTTAGGAGCCAAATATCAATATAGCATAGAAAAATATCAGAATAAGTACTCAATGCCTTGAAAAAGAGATAAATTTAGATAATAAGCCTCTTTGAGGGGGAAACCTCCTTATGCCTGTTGACCACCTATTCATATAGGGGGTCAAATCATGTGCCATGAAGGATGCATCACCAGATGCAAATTTGTTGAAGACAGTATTGGTTCTACTTGGTCATTTGATGCTCCAGCACAAAATTTTGTAATCGAAATTTCCGCACCCCTGCGTGGGTTAATAATGTAATAAGTCTGCATGGATCATAGTTAGGTCAGGTACCTTGGGATGTTTTCATTGGGAGAGTTCCTTTCACCGAGGGTT
>ML805717.1:65774-78037 GCA_009831015.1 Picea engelmannii
CACCGTCCTCCCAGGACTTCAGGTTTCGGAGGATACACGGTGGGAAATGCCTCCACCCCTCCTAATTAGGTCTAGGGTCCACCCCTATGATGGCCCACCCTACAATGGAGGATACACGGTGGGAAATGCCTCCACCCCTCCTAATGAAGTCCAGAAAAGAGAAAGCGGTTCTCCAATACATATCTCCACAGATGAGCAGATAAGTAGACATTTTGGTGAAGCCTCTGTCCAATATGAAAAAGTTTGTGTACTCAAGTTGGAGCTCGTGGAGATGACTTCCTTATTGCAAAAGGAAGAGATGACTCCCAGGTTGGGAAGGAGCACTAATGTGTTATTGATTTATGGGCAGTCAATTTTCAAAGTTTGAAAAATGGTCTAGAATGAGAAGTTCCTTTCCAGTTCGGAAAGTGGTTTGAGATTTCTAACGGACAGGCATTTTCCAGTTCGGAAAATGGCCCAGATCGAACGATCATTTTCGTAATTAAAATGGTTCAATTGATTGTTGATGTACCATAGACAGTGATTCCCCTTGTGGTTAACATAGGGAATGGTCTAGGACAGTCTCTCTTCTTGGTGCTCACTCTTAGTAGTGGTCAAGAATACTGGTCTTCCTCGTCGGATAGTCATTCTTTAGAAGCTCACAGTTGTGAGAAGTTTCGAAGAATGGTTCATTTTGGAGGTTGGTGCAGGACATTCATTCCTTAGGGAAGATTCATTCTCTCCAGGATGCACTTTGTTTAGTGCCAGAGGAATGGCCCAGATAGGTGAATGGTCTAGGTTCATCAATTAGGGACAGGCATTCCCTAGAGCAGATTCATTCTCTCCATGTTTCACTTTGTTTAGTGTCGGAGGAATGGCCCGAATAGGGAATGGTCTGGGCTTAAAAATTGGGACAGTTATTCTTCCTTGCTTGAGAAGAATAGTCGAGATATCTCATCATTTATGTTTTACCTTATGAGGGCATATGCTCTTCCAGATCTCACAGATGTGAGTGGAAGAATGGCCCAGATGACTCAGTTTATATCATAACAATGTTTTCTGTGCAGGTTGATATCAGATGATATGATTGTTATGAATACTGTATGTCTCCATACAGTAGGTGTATACTGTGGTGGATGTGTTCCACTGATTGTGACTATATTTCACTAATCAAGTATTTTTGTGCTACTTGGTGTGGTAGTGTACCACTGGATAGTAGTTGTGTACTGCTATGGATAGACATAGTTTTGTTATATTGAATGACAATGTTCTGATTTCTTTGAAGACTATTAGTAGTGTTGGAAAATGTTTAATCAGCTAGATGGATGATCAATGGATAGATATTTCCCAGACGAAAAATGGTCCAGGACATTTATTCTTCCAGGACATATTTCCATATTAGAAGAATGGTTCTTATGTCACTATGTGGAGTGAGTGACTTATCCAGCATCATGTCTGATTACTCAAATGGAATATGGTTTTGAGAGATGATGTAGCTAATGACATTGATAGTGATGATGGTTCTCATGATCTAGTCATGAGATAGTCTATACGACTACATTGATGCTACCGGGTGAATGGTACATTTTTTCTCAAGACCATTACCTTCAATACCTCCCTAGCTAGGAGGGAGTGGTGATATTATGGTAGTTGTAGGAGGTATTTACCTCCACGTGTAAACCTGGTGAGAATAGAATATTTTGGGAAGCAAGAAGAAACCCTAATTAGTTGGCTAATAACCCTAGAAGACAAGTTGACTCAAGAGGATAACTTGTATTAGGTTATTAGCCTCCAAGAGAAGAAGTCGGCTAAAGGAAATATTATATACTAAGTAAATAGGAACCCAGAATGAGAAGTCATGTCGGGCAGTCTTCTATATTTAGTATAAATATAGGAGGCCAGTCTTCATTCTGGCAGGCATTCTTAGAACTACAGAAGCAGCACTTGTGTGCACTGTAGTTGGCCAGTTTGTGCGCAAGTTTGGAGGAGAGATATCGTTGCAGCTATTGCAGCTAGGAGATTTCAGTTTTGGCTTGGAATATCTCTTGGTTATGGTTTGGACTCTATGATCAGCTCTTGCTTGGTGCTCTATCCTTGGAGAAAGGTGTTTCACCCTTTGTTTGGATATCTAGCCTAGTTTTTTCTTCTGGAATGATTCTCTATCAAGGTTAAGGTGCTCGGGGGTAGCTTCGGCCTATGGTTGGGTGACAATAGTGATATTTTCTATGGTTAAATGAGCACATCCATTATATTCTAACAAAAAATTCAAAATAATAGAGGAGGAATCTTGTCCACTGATGTAGTTTTTGGGACAAATTCTGACCGTCGAATCATAGAGGAAACTTGCATAAAGAAGAAAAGAATCATGGTCGTCTATTGAAGGCTTGGGAATGATTTAGATCATGAGATATAGATTAAATATTGACTGTCATATCGACTACTAAGAGTCATGGAACTTTAATCGTGGAAATGATGTACGCATGGTTAGCCTGGCATTGACCACTTAAGATAATATCGACCGGAGGAAATTTGCATGAAGGAATTTTAGCCAAAGCCGAAGTTCTGAAGTAAAAGTAAGTCATTGGATCTAAGGAGCACTTCGAGATCAATGATAGTCGTCATATCATAGTTTTATAGCATCATTCAACTCCAGAGTTGATCACTCTGGCGAAGATATGCCAAGAACAAGTAAGATTACCCGAAGGCCGAAGCCCTAAAGTCACATCAACCGTTAATATGGAGTAAAATATGAAAACTTTCAGATCACAAAGAGACGGTGAAATCCGACGCTGACCACTCCGACAAAAAGAAGCCAAGAACATATGAATTCACCTAAAGGCCAAAGCCCCAAATTTCTGAAATGAATAAGGAACATCAAATCTGGACAATGCATGATGATCGTTGGATCAGGATAGGTAGGTCCAATTGTGGTTGACTTTGATGTTGACCACTTCAGCAAAAAAGGGTTTAGAACATGTAAGTTCACTCAAATATCAGAGCTCCAAAGTCACGAAGTAAGACACTGGCACACACATTGAGAGCCCACATTATCATAGTCCACGTCAACAAGACCACGTCAGCAAGGACACGTGGTGAATTCATATGGTGACAAGTGTCAAGGTCTAGTTGGCACTTTAGGTATATGAAATTCATGAATCAAGGTAACACATGGCATCCACTCAATCAGTGCCACATCAACAGTGACATCAGCAAGCTATGTCACTCTGTGAGTATGCCCTTCGGGGATATCCAGTTCCTCCTTCCAATAACTACCCAAAGCACCGAAGGGTGAAGTCACAAAATAGCATTGGTCATTGATCTAAGATCCTTCAGGATGTATCATGATCATTATATCAATCATAGTGGAAAGATAGAGTAAGCATAAATCACGAATAAATGCTAACTGCTGATCTACTTCGGGATCATTCTCGACCGATGATCAAATCACAATGGAAGGATAGCTTAAGGAGTACTAACAAATGATAGAAAATGGTCATCACATCCTTGTGACTTATTCAATAGGTAAAAATCCAGAAGGATTGAACTACTTTAGAGTTCGAGTTACCCGGAGTCCTAGAGTGTTAGAGCCCCGAAATAAGATCTGACCATCCATCGAGGAGGAAGATCCATAGTCAAGATACAAAAGCACAAAGTAATGTGCATGAAGATTAACCTGGTGGAGGCAGTGCACTTTTGATCTGGACCATTGGATGGTGTAGCTACATGGAAAACATCTAGACTATACACACTTCAGTAAAATTTAGTTCGGGAGATTTGGAAGGTTATAAAAGAGCAAAACTCTCGAAGATGAAAAGTACCGTAGGAAACGACAATCATCCATATCATGATTGAATCCCAGCCATTAGATAACGATAAGAAAATTGTGAGAAATGATTCCTTTAAATAGTGATCGAACCATTGATCTGAAATCGTGACCGACAATGAGGATTAAAGACTGTGAATCGAAGTTTCTCGAGATGTAACACTCCAGAAGATATCGCTTTGGAGATAACAAGAATTTGGTTAAAAGAAGAAGGAAAGTTTTGGAGCGTTGAATACCGGAGAACACGGTCCCAACATTGGACATATGGAGGGTAAAAGAAGAAAAGGGAGGAAGAATTCAGAAGCACAAAAGACGTGGTTCCAGTGACATTCATATAGTAAGCTTAAGGTATGTAGAGTAATTCGATAGAGATTAACACCATAACAATACAGAGAGTCGGTAAAAGCTTGAATATGATATGTTGGTGAACATAGGATACATCATAAGCATGAGAATGATATAATGATTCGATCCATATATGTGATCAACTCATGAGGAAAAAGTTTGAATCAATATTAGTTAGTTAAATCAAGAGGTGCAATGGTTCACGTCTGTTGGTCACTATAATTGCTTAATTAATTCAAACAATCAAGTGCTACATAAATTGTCAACCCAGGGAAGTCTGTTTATTTCAAAGATAACCACGCACTATATATGCTCAATTCCAAAAGCAACTTAGAGTTGTAGTAAAGGAAACTATATTAATCACACTTTCCTTGAATGAACTGAAGTTCTGACTTGAATTACAAGAAAGCAACCTACCTATTGCAGATATTTAAAGATTAATATAAAGAATCCTGGATTACATTAAAATAACAACTGCAATAGGAAAGAACAACTATTATGTAACCAGAGAACAGGACCCTTATTCCCAAGTAGGAACCCCAACACCTTGTTTCTGATTAACACACTTTCATGAAAACATTAATGCGTAGAAGGCTAACTCTATCTAGCAGAGAACAGGATCCTCTAATTCCTTCCTTTCTAAGCAGGAACCCTTAGCCCAGTCTCTGATCAGCACACTTGTGAAATAACTGAAATCTACAGAGAACAGGACCTTCTAATCCCTTCCATTAAGCAGGGACCCTTAACCCAGTCTCTGACTAGCACACTTGCAGAAATAATTGAAATCTACCGAGAACGGGACCTTCTAATCCCTTCCATTAAGCAAGGACCCTTAACCCAATCTCTAACTAGCACACTTGCAGAAATAATTGAAATCTACAGAGAACAGGACCTTCTAATCCCTTCCATTAAGCAGGGAACCTTAACCCAGTCTCTGATTAGCAAACCTCATAAAATCATCACACAAGATTACTAATGAAAATAATTATGAACTTCTTGAAAATAATGTAACATTCAATAAACTAAAGCTCTTAACGAGACAGAGTTTAGTAGTGTTCCAGCAAAGAAGAATTCATTAAAAGTAGTGTTTCAGCAAGACAAAAGTTAATCAAGACATAAACAGAAATTACACTAACACACTATAAAACTAACGGGTGAATCTTGTGAAGAAGGTGGGCCCTCCCTTCTCATGAGATTCCCCTGAGACGAAAAGGCTAGAGAAGGATGCTCAAAATAGTCTTTTATTCATCTATCAATGGATCAAATTACAATCTGAAAGAAAAATGAAGTGTGTCCCTCTCTCTGAAGCTTTCTTAATACATAAAACTTGGATCCTTTCGAATTATGATTTCCTCTTATTTAAAGAGGGAACCCCTTCGATACAATTGATCAAAAATTACAATGTGTATCTGAGTCCTATTCTTAGTCAGATCGACTTTCTAAACCAGAATAGGATGTCCTAGTCTCACGCAACAGAATGCTATTACAAGTTTTGAATGAGGTGTTGTTGTTACGGCTGGAGTAACAGTTCCTTCTCGTTGTTGCTGATGTTGTTTCAGCATCGCAAATCGCGGGCTGTTTCAGCCACGGGAATTGCGCTTTTGACTATGTCAGCATTCTCATGTAGGAGCGATGGTTAGTGCTTTAGAGTTTTTGTTGACCACTGACTGTGTAACGACTTCCTTTGTGTTTCAGCAACGTCGGTCCTGGGCGGCTTCCTCTGTGTTTCAACATCTGCGGCTCTGGGCTATGTAACAGCTCTGTGTTTTAGCATCTGCGACCTTGGACTGTGTAACAGCTCTGTGTTTCAACATCTGTGACCCTGGAGTGTGTAACAGCTTCTGTGTTTCAGCAACTGCGACCCTGGACTGTGTAACAACTTCTGTTTTTCAGCAACAGGCCTCAAATGCTAATCTGCAGTTTGAACTGTTTCAGCACTTATACATTTCCAATCAATGGTTAAGTACGAGAGTGATGTAAAATATTATGCAAAACAGATTAAACGTATAGTAATGAGAAGGGACGTTGTATACCTTTGGAATGATCAGATAAAGTGATAGTATGAGTTTAAATATGGGTGATCAAGAGTGTAATAGTGGCAAAAAGTATAGGCAAAAAGGTACATTGTGTGGTCCTAACATCCCCCCCCAACTCAAGGTGTTGTGTGTCCTCAGGAAACTTCACTCTGAATCAGAGTCTGGATACCAACTCTGAGCGTGTAAGTTACTCAAGCAGTAACTGTGGGAGGTACTGTATGTTGGTGCTCTGAACCCTTGGACAAGATGTAATCTTTGCCATGCTGTTGTTTCTATCTTCTTAGGCAGCTTATAACTGATTTGATACCTTTCTATTGGCAACTAGAGGATAGGAAAATAAAACCGGTACCCTATCCAGTTTTCAGCACATTGCTGAACACACTGGATGTAGTTAGGTACCCTAGAAATTGCTACCTCAAGGTTGGTAGGGATAAAAGGATTGTGTTCTTGTCTCTTCTCAGTGGATTGCTGCCAAAATAGGTTATTTTCCTGGAGGGAAGGAATCTCTATGGATCTGATGATGTGCTAACAATCCTGGAGCACTGTTGATTGTAGTTGTTGAACATGTTCAGTCACCCCTGGTTATTTTAAGAACTCATAATATTCTGTGACAAAGATGGTTGCCTTCTGTGGTTCTGGCCTTATCCAGAGGAGGCGATTATCTTCATTGTGCTTGGCAGCCAAAAAGTCATCCTGCCACAAAATCTAATTGTAGAGAAAGGAAGTGAACGCTCGAATTTGGATGTCCCTGACAAGGGGATTAAGGTTCAGCAGTTTGTTCTCGGGAATGGCCTCGTTATGAAAGTATGCCTCACAGAGGAGGTGTTGATCCCTAGTAGAGGCTGCTGCAAAAGTTTTGACAAAATCTGTTGGGTGTAGTACTGCATGGGGTTTACCTTCTATAATTGATTTGATCTGAAACCATGTGAGTCACTCCATAAGGAATAAGGAGTAGTTGCAAGATGGCTTTCTTGTGGCCAATAGCTTTTGTACCAAATCAAATACCAGGGCCAATCTGCCTTTCAATTCTTTGTTCTGCTTCTTAAGGTCACGAGCTTCCTGGTGTGTCTATTCTAACGCTTCCCAATTTGAGTAAGTATGATTTATCCAGATTTGTCTGTGCACTTGCAGGCTTTTGTCCTGTGTTTCAGCATACTCTTTCGTCCATTTTTGTATTGCTGCCTACTCATCCCATAGTTGAGTCTGTGTTTCAGCGTTGCAAGTAGTGGGATGAGGTAAGTTCTGAGTAGATTGTTCCATAAAAGTGGGGAGATTGATCTGGTTGGGAGGTGTAAATTCCTCCATAGGCATTGTCTGTATAACTTTGTTGACAAAGGTAGGGGCTTCTTTTTTTGCAATGCAAGGCTCAGTCTTGAGCTTGGGAGGACCTGTTGGTTCTTGTGTTTTAGCAGGTTCTTCCTTGACTACAAAAGGTGAAGGAGTAGGGGGTGCTCCTGTCACTGGGACTTGAATTACCTTATAGCCTACTTTATAGTAAATATCCCCACATTGGCAACACATATATTCTTTACACAATCTCTTTGTAGTCTCCTCTGACAAGGTTGTTGTATGAGCTAAGGTGTACAAATTTAGTTCCTTTTCATATGCTTCCTTTTCCCTGGCTAGTTCTTGCTTATATGCTTCCAGTTCTGACTTTAAAAACTCGTTTTCCTGCAAGACAGAGGCCATTGTTGCTTTTGGTTGAGGGATGACTGGTTCTTGTGTGGCAGTCACAGCCTCACTAGCTGGTTGTTGTGGAGCAGCTGCAGGAATGGTAACTGATTCTTGTGTTTCAGCTTCTTGGTGTAGGAAAAGTAAAGTTACAACACCCTAGACCTCTGATTCCTGTATATCAATTTCAATATTAGCAGCTAGTTCTTGTGTTTCAGCCACTGAATGGGTAGCTGGTTCTTGTGTTTCAGCTAATTTATTTGAGGAGAGTAGTGTTGCAGCACCCTAGGCCTCTGATTCATGTATCTCAATTTCAATATCAACAACTGGTTCTTGTGTTTCAGCCGTAGTTGTTTCTTGTGTAGAAGCTAGGGCTGGTTCTTGTGTTTCAGCCACTGAATGGGTAGTTGGTTCTTGTGTTTCAGCTACGGAATGGGTAGTTGTTTTTTGTGTTTCAGCTACTTTATTTGAGACAGATGATGTCACAGCACCCTGGGCATCTAGTTCTTGTGTTTCAGTGCCCGTGGGTGGAATAGGCAAAGATCCTGGGATTTGGGAGGTTGGAGGTGTACGGGGTATCAGTCGAATAGGTGGGGGGTCTAGGGTAGTGGTAATAATGGGTGGCCTTTTTGAGGCCCTTGTTCGCTTTATTCATAAGAAGGATGGAAAGAGGGGAATTTGTTTTCGTTTTCGTGAAGGTCTTTCCTCAATGATGGGGCAGGGGGAATTATCTGGCTCAGAGTCATCACTAAGAATATGAAGGGCGGGAGTGGATGATTCTAGTAAGGTATGAGGCAGGCTTGGTATGGTAGGTGAATTGATTGGACTGATTGGTTCTCTGGGTGGGCTATTGGGTACTTCTGGAGAGTCTGGGGGGTTTTGCGGTTGTTTCTCCTGGGGGTTTTCAGGAATTTTGGCAGTTGCTTGGGGGTTTATGGGCGGGTTATTTAGTGGAGGGTTTTGTTGAGAAAAACCCCTTTGGATGAGAAATTGGACAAGACGGTGGTGGGTGAGTGAAAGGGTGGGATATTTATCCTTTCTGCAGTAGTGTGCCATATTTTTCAGACAACCCAGCAAATAATAAGGAATATTGACCCGTCTATTATGCCTTAAATGAGATAGCAGAAGAAAGTCATGCTGATAAACTACCTGGTATCGACCCTCGCAGGTCAGGTAATGTTTGATGAATCTTTCAACTTCTGGCCATGGGGGTGGCAATGAGCTGAGTTGAACACCCCTGCCTTTAAGCTCAATTCGTTCTTCCGGCAAGAAGAAGTTATGTTGAGCATTCTGAATGATATGTTTATGGCTGAACATGCGAGTGTCGTCGATAGGGAGGCCTGAGACCTGTGCTATATCTTCTTATGTTATTGAAATTCGGACCCCTTGGATGATAGAATGGTCTTCCTGAAGGTTTTGGGCAAATTGCAAGACCTGTTGTTCATTATACCCTTGGAGTCTCTGAAAGTAGCTGAGCCATCCTGCCTGCTGGAAGATTTGATAAGCTATTGGATAATGTTCTAACAGTGTTGTGGTGGCGGGCTCGTTCCATATGACAGAGCCTCCCATAGCTACCATCTCAGTAATATACAGTGTCAAAGAGTTTGAGTATCAGCTTCTGCACAGAGTGAGTTTTCCGAGCGACGTTATGCAAAAATGGTGGTCAAATGCGCGAAAGGGTGGTGAAATAGGGATGGCGGCAGTGAATTTGTGTGAAATGATGGTATCGAAGATTTGATGTGTCCTCCCCTCCCGTCAAGTGAGGCTAATAATGATTGCACTTGAGTGGTCATAATGATTTAGAATCTTCTCATTAACTATAGCCTAACTGAATTACATAAAATTTACATACCTCGCCTTACCTTTTGATTCGTTCTGCAAACAAAATATCATGCCTGTCCATGGTAGTCCTGCAGTGGTCGTGGCGAAGACTTTTGATCTAATAGATGAATTGTGTCGAGGGTTTGCTGACTAGAAGGATGAACTATAGTATGAGGGCGTAAAATCTTGCTGACAGATGATGTTGAAAAAATGGTGTTTCAGCAACAGAAAAGAACGAAACAATTGTTGGACGGTGTTGTTTCGGTGATGAGAAAATGTGAAGAACTACTGAGCAATGGTGTTTCAGCAACCAGAAAAATGGGATGAAACAATTGTTGGACGGTGTTGTTTTGTCGATGAAGAAAGTGAGGAATTGTCGGACTGTAGTGTTTTGGCAATAGGGAGAACAAAAAGTGTTGAACAGTGGTGTTTCAGCATCGGAAGAAAGTCAAAAGTACTGAACAGTGGTGTTTCAGCATCGGGAAAAATGATGAAGAGTTGTTGACAATGGTGTTTCAACAACAGAAAAGAAAAGGCGAAACAATTGTTGGACGGTGTTGTTTCGTCGATGAAGAGTGGTGAGGAAATGGGGAAAAATGGTAAAAGGTTGTTGAACAGTGATGGGGGGATAGGTGTGAGTTTGGTGGTAGCGGTGTTTTAGTAATGAAGGAAAGGGAAGAAATTGCTGACAGTGGTGTTTCAGCAACAGAGGAAAGTCAAAAGTGTTGATCGGTGGTGTTTCAGCATCAGAGGAAAGTCAAGAGTGTTGAACGATGGTGTTTCAGCATCGGAGGAAGCTTATCTTCTTGAAGTAGGATCGTCCTTTCCTAGTGTCCTGTGCTTCGATCGGGAATCTGTAGAAATCGATTGTAACATGGTATTTCTTGACAAGGATTATTAGTAAATAAAATCTAATCTAATCTAATACTAAAGAAATTAACTTAAAAGAATTAATTGCAATTAGGGGTAGAAACCCCCTCTATGAAGAGGAAATGGGCGTCTGCCATGCATGTGGCCTTAAAATCTTCTTTAGAAATAGGGTGCTGGTACAGACAGAGCCGATGACCATTTACAAGTAACGGAGTTTTGGAGTCATCGATTGTGAGGAGCCTTACTGTTCCATTGGGGAAAACAATGTCTACTTTGTAAGGTCCAAGCCATCTTGTACGCAGTTTCCCTTGAAATTATTTGAATCGGGAATCATACAGTAGGGCCCAATTACCTTTTTGGAACTGCTTGTTCTTGGTATTTTTGTCATGTCATTTTGATCTTTGCTGTTGAATTATGGTTGTCTGTTGAATGGCATCTAATCTTTTCTCCTCCAATTCATTAAGCTGCTGCAACCTAGCTGTCTGTGCATCGGTTAAATCAAGGTTGACAGCTAAAGCTATCCTTAAGGTTTTTATCTCAAATTCCACTGGAAAGATAGCACTCTTTCCATAGACTAATTCATAGGGAGAGATTCCTGTAGTATTTCTCCAGGTATTTCTGTAGGCCCATAATGCTTCTGGGAGCCTGTAGGACCAATCCTTTCTATTTTTCTTCACTGTTTTTGTGAGAATGGCTTCTATTACTTTGTTTGTACTTTCCACCTATCCATTGGCTTGGGGGTGGTATGTTGTAGTCATTCTCTGCTGAATATGATATTTTTGAAGGGTGGCTTTGAACCCATGAGAAGTGAAAGGAGGTCCTCCATTTGTAACTAATTCTCTTGGTACTCCAAATCTGATGAAGATGTCTTTAAATAAGAAATCTATAATTGCTTCTTCGGTTTCTCTATGGAGTGCCTTGGCTTCCACCCATTTAGTCATGTAGTCTATGCAGACCACTATATAAAAATTTTGATTGGATGGAGGGTTGATGGGTCCTATAAAGTCTAAGGCCCATCTTTCAAATGGTTCAAGTACTATCTGGGGGTTTAATGGAATTTCATCTCTATGATTAGGTTGGCCTATTCTTTGGCAGCTATCACAGGCCTGGACATATTTCTTTGCATCTTTGAAGAGTGAGGGCCAATAGTACCCCATCCTGAGAATTTTATGTGATGTTCTCTTATCAGCAAAATGCCCTCCACAAGGGCCATCATGGCAAGATTTTAGTAGATCATACACCTCATCTTCTCTATTACACCTTCGAATTTCTTGATCAGCTCCTGTATGGAAAAGGTACCCACTTATCCAACTATACCGAGCACTTTGATAAATGATAATTTTTTTCTCTCGGTAGGATAGGTGTGGTGGTAACTTCCCTGCAACCAAGTAGTTAGCAATGTCTGCATACCAAGGTGAGTGAGCAGAAACTGCAAATAGATATTCGTCAGGAAAGGAATAATCTACTGGGGTATCATCATCAGGTGTTAATCGAGAAAGGAAATCAGCAACTACATTCTCTTTTCCTGGTCTATCTACAATTGTAATATCAAATTCTTGCAATAATAGTAGCCAGCTGGTGACTCTAGCATTTGTGATAGGTTTGTTCATTAAGTATTTGATAGCTGAGTGATCAGTATGGACAAAAGTAGAATAGCCAGTAATGTAATGTCTAAATTTATTAATTGCATAGATAACTGCTAAGAATTCCTTCTCGGT
>ML805717.1:81331-92223 GCA_009831015.1 Picea engelmannii
AGAAATTCATCAGGATCCTCTGAAGATAAACCATGAAAATTAGGTAGTGATGAGAGTGGAATGTTTTTCATGGGGGCTACTCCTCTAGGAAGATCGCCAATAGGAAATCCTAATGTAGAGAAAGAGTTTTCATCATTTACCTCACCTTCAGGACCTGCATGTTCTTCGTGATGCAATTCTTCATTGTACTCATCCATGTTTTCCTCTGTCTGCTCCCCTGCTGCGCTTGCTCTATCCTCAATGTCTCCTACTGGCTTCTGGACTGTCTCAGGACTCCAAACTTCCTTCCCTGTTCCAAAGTTTGCTTGAAATGAAGGTTGGGACTTTTGTTTCCGAAGGTTTGGTCGTTGAGCAGCAAATTCAGACTTTGATATGATCTCGTCAATGTAAGTCTTTCTTTCTCCTTTTCCTTTTCCCTTGCCACCTGTAGGGTTAGTGTCTTTGGGGTCTTTCATGCAATCTTTTTATCTGAAAAATCATAAGTGCTTTTCAAATCTAAAATTACCTTCCCCGGTAATGGCGCCAAAATGTTGGTCACTATAATTGCTTAATTAATTCAAACAATCAAGTGATACATAAATTGTCAACCCAGGGAAGTCTGTTTATTTCAAAGATAACCACTCACTATATATGCTCAATTCCAAAAGCAACTTAGAGTTGTAGTAAAGGAAACTATATTAATCACATTTGCCTTGAATGAACTGAAGTTCTGACTTGAATTACAGGAAAGCAACCTACCTATTACAGATCTTTAAATATTAATCTAAAGAATCCTGGATTACATTAAAATAACAACTGCAACAGGAAAGAACAACTATTCTGTAACCAGAGAACAGGACCCTTATTCCCAAGCAGGAACTCCAGCACCTTGTTTTTTATTAACACACTTTCATGAAAACATTAATGCGCAGAAGGCTAACTCTATCTAGAAGAGAACATGATCCTCTAATTCCTTCCTTTCTAAGTAGGAACCCTTAGCCCAGTCTCTGATCAGCACACTTGTGAAATAACTAAAATCTATAGAGAACAGGACCTTCTAATCCCTTCCATTAAGCAGGGACCCTTAACCTAGTCTTTGACTAGCACAGTTGCAGAAATAATTGAAATCTACAGAGAACATGACCTTCTAATCCCTTCCATTAAACAGGGACCCTTAACCCAGTCTCTGACTAGCACACATGCAGAAATAATTGAAATCTACAGAGAACAGGACCTTCTAATCCATTCCATTAAGAAGGGACCCTTAACTCGGTCTCTGATTAGCAAACCTCATAAAATCATCACACAATATTACTAATGAAAATAATTATGAACTTCGTGAAAATAATGTAACATTCAATAAACTAAAGTTCTTAACAAGACAGAGTTCAGTAGTGTTCCAGCAAAGCAGAATTCATTAAAAGTAGTGTTTCAGCAAGACAAAAGTTAATCAAGACATAAACAGAAATTACACTAACATACTATAAAACTAACGGGTGAATCTTGTGAAGAAGGTGGGCCCTCCCTTCTCACAAGATTCCCCTGAGACGAAAAGGCTAGAGAAGGATGCTCAAAACAGTCTTTTATTCATCTATCAATGGATCAAATTACAATCTGAAAGAAAAATGAAGTGTGTCCCTCTCTCTGAAGCTTTCTTAATACATAAAACTTGGATCCTTTCGAATGATGATTTTCTCTTATTTAAAGAGGGAACCCCTCTAATACAATTGATCAAAAATTACAATGTGTATCTGAGTCCTATTCTTAGTCAAATCGACTTTCTAAACCAGAATAGGATGTCCTAGTCTCGCGCAATAGAATGCTATTACAAGTGTTGAATGAGGTGTTGTTGTTATGGCTGGAGTAACATATCCTTCTCGTTGTTTCTGATGTTGTTTTAGCATTGCAAATCGGGGCTATTTCAGCCACGGGAATTGCGCTTTTGACTGTGTCATCATTCTCATGTAGGAGCGATGGTTGGTGCTTTATAGTTGTTGTTGACTGTTGATTGTGTAACAGCTTCCTTTGTGTTTCAGCAACGTCGGTCCTAGGCAGCTTCCTCTGTGTTTCAGCATATGCGGCTCTGGGCTGTGTAACAGCTCTGTGTTTCAGCATCTACGACCCTGGACTGTGTAACAGCTCTGTGTTTCAGCATCTGTGACCCTGGACTGTGTAACAGCTTCTGTGTTTCAGCAACTGCGACCCTGGACTGTGTAACAACTTATGTGTTTCAGCAACAGGCCTCAAATGCTAATCTGCAGTTTGAATTGTTTCAGCACTTATACATTTCCAATCAATGGTTAAGTACGAGAGTGATGTAAAATATTATGCAAAACAGATTAAACGTATAGTAATGAGAAGGGACGTTGTATACCTTTGGAATGATCAGATAAAGTGATAGTATGAGTTTAAATATGGGTGATCAAGAGTGTAATAGTGGCAAAATGTATAAGCAAAAAGGTACATTGTGTGGTCCTAACAACGTCAAAAAGACACATTAGTTCAATCCTATACCATTTGAAATACTATATAAACCATAAGTGGAGTTGAATCTAAGAGTATATTGGTGGATTAAATATATATGTATATATAATGGATTGAATGGAATTTCGTTCTATCAGGTTGGTGCTTATTTACAAGTTGATTCTTGTTATGAGGATTGGATTCCTCACATCTCAGTTGGATCTGAGATCGGCAAGCTGAGTCTTGTTATGAGGTTTGGATTCCTCATTTCTCAGTTGGATCTGAGAACTACAAGATGCATCTTGTATCAGAGAGTAGTTGGATCTCTCATATTCAGTTGAAGTTGAAGATATTAAAGCATTGATTTTATATGTATTCATACAATTTAAATAAACAAAAGAAAGATATTATATCTACTTCATACAATTTGTGTTTTAGATGTTTATGAATAATTAATTGAACTACATATCTTATTCAGTTAATTCACTTAATCTATGAAAGTGTGAAAATTAGCCAAAAGTTCTAGACATTGATTCACCCCCCCTCTCAGTGTCAAGTGTACATTTCAACACTAGATAAAGAAAGAAAGAAGTCACTCAAAGAAGAATTAAAGAAGAAATAAGGATATCAAAATTCCAACTCAGAATAAATCAAGCAGTTAATCACTAAGTTAAAAATACAGGTCGAAGAAGACATAAGTATTGAAGAAACACTCAAAAATCGGTTAGAAGATAAGGAGAAGTTGATTGAATGTTTGGAATAATAAATAGTCACCTTATGAAAATATCTTCAAAAGAAAGATATGAAGCAGAATAGCACCAACATATTGGATGAGATCATCAGCAGTCAAAGGACATACTATAATAGGTCTGGGCAAGGATACAACCAAATGCAAAATGAGAAAGGTTCGAGCTCCAAGATTACATATCAGGAAGAAGAACAAAGTAGCTATGCAGAAATGGTCAGAGGGACTCAAGAATAAAATCACAGAGGAATTGAATTGGACCACCTATAATACTCAAAACATAGAATCAACAATCAACTAAATATCAAGAAGAAGAAGGCTTTAGAAGAGAAACAACATTCAGAATATCCCTTACATCCAGGTATCAAACTAACTTTCTTGGCTTATGTTATTCTTGTAACAATTTTGGACACAAAGTGGCAAACTGTAGAGCCTATGCCAAGAACAGAAGAAATTATGAGGGATACAACTATCCTATAAAGTCACATGAAGCACACAACAAAAATCAGAACAGTTTTGGTTCACTGAGTAATGAAGTAGAGTGCTACAAGTGAAACAATTTTGGACACGTGGCTAAAAATTGTAAACTAATTTTTCCTCCAAGAGAACCAAAGCAAGATATCAAACAGGAACCATAAAGGATATGGATAAGGAAGAAGGATCAATTCAACACTGAAGAATGATCACTTTCTCTACAAGTGCAACACAAGAAAAATGGGTGGTATGTTGACAATGGTTGTTTGAAGAATATGACAAGTGATAAGAACAGGTTTTTGACCCTGAATAAGGAACGAGATGGATCAATTTCACCTGGAAATGATAACTCAACTAGAACTAGGTAGAGGTACAATCAATATTGGAAGCAAAGATGCCAAGGAAGAAATGTTCTAGTAGTCAAATATATGAAGCACAATCTACTAAGTGTAATTCAAATGTGTGATCAAGGATACAAACTTTTGTTTGACTCAGAAAAATGTGAGATAAGTAAATAAGGATCAGGAAAGTTGGTGGATACATATATAAGAAATCCAAACAACATATATTTCATGAATGAAATTGGAAAGGAAATATGTTGCTTGTGAAAGGAAAATGAAAGTTGGCTCTGGAACAGAAGAATGGGTCACATGAATTTTGATAACCTTGTTAAAATCAGCAAAAAGGAAGCAGTGAAAGAAATGCCTAAGATTTCAGAGCTAGCAAATTCTCTATGTGAGCATTGTCTACAAGGAAAACAAACTAGGACCAAGTTCAAATCAAAAGAGTGCTACATGAAAAAGACATTGGAGATTGTACATATTTACCTGTGTGGACCTACAAGAATGAAGGGATTAAATGGAGAACAATATTTTATGCTATTGGTTGATGACTACACAAGAATGCCTACAGTTTTCTTTCTCATTAAGAAGTCATAGGCATTTGAACACTTCAAGATATACAAAGATATGATTGAGACCGAAATGGATTTGAAAATCAAGTGTTTGAGATCAGATAATGGCAGAGAGTTTACATCAAATAATTTATGGATTTTTGTGGTGAACATGGAATAAAAATACAATTCTCAATAGCTAGGAGACCTCAGCAAAATGGAGTTGTCGAAAGAAAGAACAGAACAATATGGGGAATGGCCAGAACCATGTTAAAACATTCCAATTTGAGTGACATATTTTGGGCATAGGCAGTACATACAAAAGTTTATATCTTGAACAGTGGAATGCTCAAAAGTAATAGTGATAAGACTCCCTATGAGTTATGGAAAGGAAGACCAGAAAATGTGAAGAATTTTAGAGTATTTGGAAAAAAAAAATTATATCAAAAGAGAAGATGGAAGGCTTGGAAAATTTGACTCCCAAGTTGATAAGGGAATATTAGTTGGGTATTCAAGCAAAAGAAAAGCATATAATTGCTTTAGTCCAAGACTCAATAGAATCATGGAAAGCATCAATGTAACAATTGATGAGACAGGTGAATGAAAGACCGAAGAAAGAAGCAAAGATCCAGAAGAGCAAGATGATGAAGAAGGTCTAAAAGCAGAAGAAGTAGAAGAATAAGAAGAAGAGAATCCAGAAGAAGAGCAAGAGGAAGATGAGCAACAAATACCTCCCAGGAAACCTAGTCGATCAATGTAGAAAAATCATCCACGAGAACATATTATTGGGAATAAATATGCAGGAGTTGAAACTCAAAGAAGAATACATTCACTAGAACAAAGGCATCTAGTACTATTATCCACAGTTGAACCAAGCATTTTTTAAGAGACTAGCAAAGAGGAACACTAGATTAAGGGTATGGATGAATAATTGGATCGGATAGAGAAGAATGACACATGGGAACTGGTTCCAAGACTAAAGAACAAGAATGTGATTGGTACAAAATGGGTTTTCTGAAACAAACTAAATGAGTATGGAAAAGTAACCAGAAACAAAGCAAGGTTAGTATGAAAAGGATACACTCATATTGAAGATATAGATTTTGAAAAAACCTTTTCCCTAGTTTCCAGGATGGAAGCAATCATATTGATCTTAGCCTATGCATGTTCCAAAAGAATCAAGGTGTATCGTATGGATGTAAAATCAACCTTTCTAAATGGAGAGTTAGAATAAGTCTACATCGAACAGCTCGAAGGGTTTCTACTATCATAAAAGGAAGATTATGTTTGTAGGTTGAAGAAATCATTGTATGGACTCAAACAGACCCCAAAACATGGTATTGAATATTGGACAGGTATCTATAGCAAAAAGGATTCGGGAAGGGTAATGCAGACAACAATGTCTACATAAAAGTGGATCAAGACAATATATTAATAATTGAAATTTATGTAGATGATTTATCTTTGGAAGTGATGATGACAGGATGAGTCAGAAGTTTTTCAAAGACATGCAGAATGAGTTCGAAATGTCTTTTCTTGATGAATTGACTTTCTTCTTGGGATTACAGATATGTCAGCATGAGAAAGGTATTTTCATCTCCCAGACCAAGTATAACAGAGAAATGCTAAAGAAGTTTTGAATGGAAGACTGTAAACCAATAAGTACTCCTATGCAGACCATTTGCAATTTGAGAAAGGAAGATGAATCTAAGGATATAGATCATAGAATCTACATAGAAATGATTGGAATCTTACTCTATGTGACAGCCTCAAGACCATATGTGATGCAAGCAGTTGGATAGATTTTTATATTTAAAGCAGCACCGAAAGAAACACATGTCATGGAAGTAAAAATAATATTAAGATATCTCAAGGCAACAAAATATTTTGGATTATGGTATCCAAAAGGGAATGATCTATCTTTGGTAGACTACATAGATGTAGATTGGGAAAGTAGTATTGACGATAGAAGAAGTACAAGTGGAGTAGATTTCTACTTAGGTAATTTTCTAGTATCATGGTTCAATAAGAAACAATCATCAATATATTTGTCCACAATAGAAGCAAAGTGTATTGCAACAGAATAGTGTTGCACTCAAATTCTCTAGATGAATCAAACCTTGCAGGATATATAGGTGGAATATGACAAGCCTATTATGATACTTTGTGATAACACTAGTGATATCATTATCTCTAAGAATCCAGTAAATCATTCCAAGATGAAGCACATTTCGATCAAGTTTGACTTTTTATGGGAACAAGTTACAGAGAAGAGCATCAAGCTAGAGTACATTAGAACAAAAGAGAAGATTGCAGATATCTTCACCAAAACTCTTCCAATGGAGAATTTTGAGTATCTTCGATAGAAACTTGAAGTATTTTTTTCCCCACAATGATCTACACGACATCAGGCATAGTAAGACAAGGGGAGAGAAGCAGAAGACTTGAAGAATACAAGTAAAGAAACTTTTGAATGTTTTTCATATACATCATATTTTTACACGAGGAAGCGCCATGAAGAGACAATAGAGGCTTGCAGAAAGGGGGAGAATACCTAAAGGAGAATTACCCTTTTCCATTGATTTCAAATGGGGGGAGAGAAAAAAGGAATGGAAATAGAGAGAAAGAACAGAGCATGAGCATGAGAGCAATGGTCATAGGTGGAGAATGATCAGAAGCATGAGTGTTACCATTCCATCAATGTTGCCATCAATTCCAAAGGGGGAGATTGTTGAAAGATTGGTTGTCATTGATGTTAACCATTAAATAAGTCTGGTAGCCCCAAAGGTATGGTTATGGAACCTATAGTTGATCAAGGAAAACATTCATGAAAGATTGTGTAAATATATGTAACTCAGTCATGGATGGATAGTTCTCATCATTTCATTTTTGTTGATAAGTGGTATGCCACGTGGTTCCTCGTGGTTGAGGACTTATGGCATTGTGAAGTTAGAAGCCTCAAAGAATGGTCAAGAATCCCTTAGTTGGTTACAAGTCTCTAATGAAAGGGTAAAGTGGTTGTAGCAAGAAAGTATAGAATCCCCTAAGATTAAGGAGAGAGGTTATTTGGAAAAAATTTAAATGCACCTCAAGGATTCATTCACAAGTGCATTCACTCACTTATTATATTGAATATATTCTAGTGAATTAGTGATCTATTTGGCGAGTTTTGTGATGGTGAAATATGAGGTAGCGACAAGTGAGAAGTGCAAGAGTTTCAAGGTTGAAGAGGAGAGAGAGTTTTTTGAGGAAACCCTAGTTTGGTTGACCCCCAAGGGTCAGACCACTAGTATCCCGCGAGGCATCCCCACAAGTTGCACAGTACCTATCACATGAGGCCCCACATGATATCATGTCTTAGTCCCACGAGGACAAGACAGATTTGGGGAAAATGCTTGTACTAGGTCATTGAGGTCAAAGAAAATCTTATAATTCAACACCATTTTGTATCTGGTTAGCTACAGAGGTATAGGTATGCTTATGTTCTTTTTTTGAATATTATACTTGGTTTTGGTATGGTACATGCTAGAGGTATTTTTGGCTTGGCACATGATTGAGGTACATATTGGTTACATGGTTGATGGAGGCATACTCTTTTTTATGGTTATGACATGACTGTTATGGTTCATAATTAGAGACATATGTTTGATATGTGGATGTATGGTTAAGGTATACACTTGATGTATGGTGGCATATGCATGAGCCACATGCTTTGGTTCTCTGAGGCATTTCATTGATGTTATGGTATAGGTTTATATATGATTGATTCTATGGTATATGGTACTAGATTTATATATGGTTAATTCTCTAGTACATGGTACATGATTGGATACATGATTGATATTATGGTATCTACATTTGGCATATCTTATGGTACATGATTTATGAATGTTATACTAAATGTTTGGTGCACAGTTGATGCATGGTATGGTATAGGTTTTAGTATATCAAGTTGATGATATAGTGACAATTACAGGTTGATGGTGGAGTGACAATGATAGGTTGGATACAGTGATAGGTTGATAGGTTACAAGTTGATTTGACAGTGACAGTGACAGTGATAGTGATAGTGACAATGATTTTGGTAATGAAAAGTTGCCTACACTTATATTTCAGGGAGGAAGGATGGGGCAAGGAAAGGGGGTTGTAGCCTCCTTCTGGTCGATGTCAGGGAACACAGAGAGTTGGAGCTTCCTTCATGTTAGAGCCTGAGAATCATGGGGTTGTAGCCTCCTTATAGTTGGATCCAAAGAATTCACGGAGTTGTAGCTCCTTCAGGTTGGAGCCTGTAAATAGGGAATTTTAGCCTCCTTCCAGTTGTGGCTAGAGAATTGGGAAGTTGGTGCTTCCAAAAAATGTATTATTTTGATATATATAATAAAATAATTATGCGGTTTTCTCCCATTTGGTTTTCCACATAAATTCGGGTGTATTGTGTTTCTATGGATTATGCTTTGTTAACTTATACTTCTCATGATATTTGTTGGTTAGTTTTCACAGGTTGTTTCACAGGTTTTGTCATTAATGTCAAACTTGAAGCTGCATAGTGGTTCGCTAAGATTTCCTTCGAAATTTAGGAATTTGGAGGTTGCAAGTTGAGAGAACCTTTGACATTTCGATACGCAAAATCATGAAACGTGAAGTCTTGATGAGATTGAAGCTACACAGTGGTTCATTGAGAGTTCCTTCAGAATTCTGGAATTCGGAGGTTGCAAGTTGAGAGAACCTTCGACATCACGATACGTGAAATTGCGAAACACGAAGTCCCGATGAGATCAAGATCATCTGATCACGAAAGGGGGTGGGACTGTCGATCGAAGAAAAGTGGATATTGGGAAATCAAAAGTCAAAGGAAGGAAATGCGATAAAATTCCAACTCATGAAATGACGAAATGCAAAAATCCAAATGTCGAAATACAGAAAGGGACACACGTCACATGATTCCGAGAGTTTCTATTTCGGGATTCCGGGAGTTTCTATTTCGAGATTTTTCCATGGTAAGCGAAAACTTCAACATCACGAAGTCACTAATGTCGAAATACCAAAACCACAACATCCATCCATCTCGATGAATGATTAAGTCATATCCATTGGATTAAGCATTGGAGGAGTAATTAAGAGTTGTATATGACCGTTGATCTGTCCTCTAGAAGTTAATGAGAATCGTCTGATCTATGTCCACCAGATCAAATGTGAAGCCATCAGATCATTTCGGGGTTTGTGACTTGGAGTGTCAAAACACTTCATCACAGAAATGCCAAAACATCGAAATGCGAAATGTTGAAACGTCGAAATGCGAAACGCCAAAAATTTCGAGGTTCGTGACTTGGAGTATTGAAACACTTCATCATAAGAAATGTTGAAACGCTGAAATGAAAAACGTCGAAATACTTTTTTGGTGTACACTTACCACCGATGTTCATGTGAGAGGGAGGAGCTAGCACGAAGCTAAGCTCTATTTTGGGGTTTCGTAACTTGAAGTGTCAAGACTCTTCGACACAGGATTGTCGAATTGTCGAAATGTGAAATGTGAAATGAATTTCGATTAACCTGTGGTCACGGACAATGGACATATGGGTTAGTACAAGTGGTTTTCCAAAGCACTCAATGGTTATTCCATGCTGAAAAATTAAAACAGATGTATGTTCATCGAACAGTGCTGGCTAAATGTTTAAACTGATCATGTGGATATTGTTCATCTTGATGCCTTGGCCAATAAGAATTACTGTAAGGAAGTTATTCAGTTATTGTAACTGATTCTTTGAAGCCTAAGGGTTTGATTGTACGTGTTGATGATATAGGAAGATATATAAAGTGAATGTTCCAAGAAAACAAAAAAAAGGGGGATTATGGGAGATATATGGCTCTGTAAAATTTGAGGAAGAGAAAAGACAGAGGAGGGAAGACACATACACATATTGATAAATCTAAGTGGTCTAGTAAAGAATGAATTATGCAGAGAGTATTTGAATTCTTAATCTTTGACAAAGAATATAAAGAGTTGGTTTGCAGGTTCTTAGTGACAGAGAATGATTTCAGGGTGGTAGGGAGGAGCAAGGGGAGACTGTAAAAGTCTCTTGTACAAGTTGGTGCTTGTACATATGGGAGTTGTAGCTTTCATTCAGTAGGTGCTGAAGAAATAGATGTAGCAGCCTCATGTGGGTTGTAGCTCAGATAAAATAAGAATGTAAAGAGGAGTTGGAGCTTTCCTTTCATTCATAAGAAGAAGAGGTTTTTCCCTTTTGGGTTTCCTCATGAAAAATCACTGTCACTGTTTCATTTATGTGATTGTATATTTATTGGTTAAATGTATTACTGCAAGTTAAATGTTAAAGGCAT
>ML805717.1:134946-158573 GCA_009831015.1 Picea engelmannii
GATATTGCCCCCTCTACCCCTCATTATAACCAGTTATTTCATCCTTCACTAGTGTCTCTTCCGGTGACTTCAGACCCCACTGTTGAGTACTATTGGAAGGTCCAGTGCTATTTGAGAGGAAGGATGTTACGTCTTCTAGGACACAAGTATTTGCTTTATTTTGATTCCCCCACGTGGACAAAACCCTCTTACCCACATATATGCTTCTTTTTCATTTATGTATGATGCACATCTTATTACAGTTTGACTTTGATATATATATTGTGTAAACAGTTACAGAAAAAGACTCTTGTTTCTATATTTCTCTTACCACTTGTTGCACACAATTCACACAACTAGTCTGACACCATTGGGGAACCACAGAACCCCCGTCGTTCTCGACGCTTGCTCAACCTTCCTCCTATCTTAGGGGGAGTATCTGGTCATACCCGCTCATCGGTACCTCCTTCACACACTCCTGTGAGTGCCACTATCTTAGGATCAACTTTGCTTGGTTCTACCTTACTTGGGTCCAATTCCCAAGGTCATACAGTCACTCGCTCTCCTTTGCACGGAAGCGGGGGACCCACTTCCTCTCAAGGAGGGAGCACCAACCCACCCAGTCCCCATCAAGGGTCAGGTTCACAACACACTATGGATGGCACTAATCCTTCCACCACACTACATATGCCATATTTGGCCTCCCTCAACATACCAGATCTCACCAAGCTTACCAATGATCCTATATTGCATGACACCACATGGCCTGCAATGCCAACCAAAATCCCTTCAGACATCCCAAAGTTTGAAGGAAAGGTAGGGGATGACCCCGCCAACCATGTCATGACCTTTCATCTATGGTGTTCTTCCAATAGCATCATGGATGATTCCGTCAGATTGCGATTATTTCAACGCACACTCACTGGCCCATCAGCCAAATGGTATGTCGAAGAAAAATCAGGGTCCCATGCGACCTTTGAATCCTTAGCCAAAGCATTCTTAACTTTCTTCCAATTACCCATCCGCCATGACAATGGTCTAGAACTACTATCTAACTTCAAACAGACCTCAGCCACCCACATCACTGACCACATTCATGAGTGGCGTAGGCGACGTAGTTTGTGTAAAGCAGAAACCACCAAGCAGCAATGCCTTGACTGGTTTCTTAGATCACTTGTCGCTCTCCTTGGGAAAGTTGTCGCTTCTACCTTCCCTCAATCTAGAGAGGAAGCCATCAGTAAAGCCCAATAGTATGACCTCATTTATGCACAGTCAAGATATTTATACACAGTACTTCTTGATCTCCCAAAACCTGTTCCATTTGGTCAAGACAAACCAGGGATGTCTCACTCAGGAGATGGACTAATAGGTGCCACCACACACCATGGTCCACAACCCCAACCACCACCAATGTATGGAACACCTCAATACCTGCCGGCCTATGGGGGAACTTCTTATTACCCCCCACCCCCTTATCAACATCCATACCCTATTGCTATACCGCCACCCATTAGTGGACCACCACCGGAACCTCCCATACATCCACCTGTTCCCACAACCAGTGGTACTCCCTCAACATCATCTTATAGTACTAGTGAAAGCACGACGCCTTCCTATGTGCCTTATGGAGCAGTACCACCACAGAATCCATACTTTCCATTTCCTGGACCTCCACAACCCATGGCTCCCCCACATCCTCATGCGGGGGTAAATTTTGTTCAACCCTCTGCTGCTCAACAATACCAAAATTTTGAACATTTGAACATAGCCAATTAAACTCATCCCTCAAATAATACCAAGAGGAAAGGAAGTAACATGAATAACAATAACCCGAGTCAAGGTGGGAATCAACCCCACAGCATCAACCCACTGGGGGCAACCAGAACCAAGGGAACCAAAACCCCCAAGGGGGCAATAACAACAAACGCCAAGGGCAGAATAATGTTAAAACCATCCACCCTTGTGCTCTTTGTGGTGTGTTTGGTCATTACACTCACCATTGCCCCCAGATCGTTGATTTCAAAAGGTTGAAAGACTCTGGGAGCCTTCCCCCCTCCCCAGCGCAACCTGCCCCTCAGCAGGCACAACAACAATACGCCCCCTCCCGCCGTACTGCAAAATCCCATCCCACATCAAGGTGTGATAAACACCCAGTAGGACACGCAGCATCCCCCACCACAGGTGGGCCAATATCACAACCCCAACAATCCAGCAGAGCGAACGATTCTCCTCACCGGTGAGGAATAAATTCTTCTGCAAACACGCAATCGTCAGTATCAGACACCAGCTGAGTCTACTCCTATCTCTTCTGAGACAAACCCTACACTGACGGGACCCCCGTTGGTAATCCCTCGCCCTTCTACCGAACCACCATTACGCATCCCTCGCATCCCCTTGCGTAGGAATGTTCACAACCCACAGGCTAGGGCCGCCCACAACTACAGCTTAATAGATGACTTAGCACAATCCCCGGCTGCAATGTCAGTCTTTAAAGTCCTCCAGAATTGTCCTACACAACGAAAATCTCTACTTTACACCTTGGGGGCAGTCGACCCTGCCGATACTCGACTCATCACCTTTGACCTTGATAGTTGTGAACCTCGTCTTCTCGCCTTGGTCACTATTCAAATACAAGTAAAAATATGGAACATCACCTTCCATCGGTGTATCATCGATGAAGGAGCATCTACATGCATCATGTCTAAAACAGTATGGCAGAAACTTGGTTCCCCGGAACTCATTACTTCTGCCATCACATTATGAGCTTACAACGGAAGACCATCATCTCCTGAAGGGATTTTCCAAAATGTCCCCGTAGAACTCGGGGGCAAAACTATCCTCATTGACATTGAAGTTATCGACGCCCAACTCGATTAAAATATCTTATTTCGACGTAGCTACATGTATTCTATGAAGGTAGTGGCATCATCCGTCTTTCGGACAATCATGTTCCCCCACAACAGGAAGATTGTGACCATTGACCAAGTTTCACACTATGAACCTAACCCATCTGCTAACCTCGATAACATTATTCCTCTCATTCACACCAACAAAGACGCATACCCACTCGTCGAGATGGGTACGGGGATTTTCAAAGATCCATCCTTGTTAGGGACGTACCATGGAGCACCACCACTCCTTCCCCCTAATCAGGTATGTGTCATATCCTCTAACGGAACTCACACAGAGGATACTCATCCTCCTCAGGAGGATTCAGTCATTCCTGACGTCTCAACAGTCACAGCATCACTCTCACAGGAGCCTCCTGTGAACCTGTCGACCCCCACAGTCCACAAATCCACACCCCCTCAAGGGCCTAGTCCCATTTGGGAGACAGTCCCCCGACCCCTCACTCAAATTCCCTTCCTTTACCCTCCACCCGGTATAGAATATTTCCAGGTAGCCGCAATTCTCACACTACCCAATATGGTGTTAGCAATCCCAGTGTGGTATTTACATCCACCTGAGATGGTCCCTCGCCCACAGGAAGGACTTCCCATGATGATTCATGTCCTCACCCCCACTACCCCCATACTCCCTACCCCCCCTGCTACAGCTGGGGGCAGGAGAAAGAAGAAGGAGCCCACAGCTTCGCTTCCTCCGCGCATTCCACCACCTTGCACATTATGTGAGAAAGAGGGTCACCAAACCAACAACTGCCCATCATTACCAGAATTATGAAATTTGATTCCACTCAATCAAACTCCCACAACACCCATCCCTACTGCTAGTCCTACTGCTACCACCCAACCTTTCAGTAGTAGAGCGTTGAGGACCAAATTCGCGTGTTCTGTCTGTTCCGAGCATAGCCATTACACTCATCATTGCCCAGCACTGCCACGTTTTCGGCAGACATTAGCGGCAGTACGCCAGAACTTCCAGAACAGCCCACGCCCTGCTACGTCCTCTTCAAACATCACTGACATTCGCTACGTCACCACTACAGTCAATGAACGTATGAGATGTCCTTGTTCTCTCTGCGATTCATTAGCTCACTTTACATACCAGTGTCCAATAATCCTCGCACACAGGAAACGTCAATTGACCCTGCGTCACCAACTCGCAGCGGCGGTAATTGACCTTACCTCGCCACTCGAGGATTTTCATGTCATTTCACCTGAACCTGAGGCACTCCCAACGCCTCCTTGGTTCTTAGATGGAATATCCAAGGATTTACACCGTAACCCACCCAACTCTCCTATTCATTCCCCTGTGGACATTATCCATCCAACCACCATGGGTACCCCTCAGTGCTTCAACATATGGTTCATGACGAGTGAACCCTCATCATCTACTCGCACCTCTCCCCTTGCTTCCCCAGCAGGGGGAAATCACACTAGAGATGAGATCACTCCTCATGATCCATTATATTCCCGTCATTTCCAATGCGACGAGGAAATACTGGAAGAGCTACACCGCCCAGACTCTCCCTGGGACGCACTACATCATCGTGCCTTCTTCCTTCCACGGGAATCCCTCATGCCTCCTAACCAAAACCCCATTTACGCGGTCAAAACCAAAGATTTTATCCCATCCGGGCCTATCGATTGGTTCAACAATCCCATTCCTGCTCCTAACGCTTTTGAAGAAGGTAATCTAGCTAACATTTACCCCACCATCAAAATTGACATTTCCATTAAAGAGGGCATCGTCGAAGAGATCATCATTGGAGCTGCTTGCACTCCTCAAGAAATTGCCGCATATAAAGCCCTCTTCCAGGAATATAGGGATATTTTTGCCTGGTCATACACGGAGATGCCTGGCCTCGATCCCTCTATTTTCGAGCATCGCATCGACACCTGGCCTGACATCACACCAGTTCGCCAGAAACAGCGACTGCTGCACCCATCTAAGGCCGTAGCTATCAAAGCCGAAATTGATAAATTACGTACGGCCGGGTTTATTTACCCCATCGCTTACACTTCATGGGTTTCCAACCCTGTACCCGTCGACAAAAAACAGGGCTCTATCCGCGTCTGCACCGAATTTCGCGATCTCAATAACGCATGTCCCAAGGACAACTTCCCAATGCCTTTCATCGATCATATTATCGATGACTGTGCCAGCCACGAGGCTCTTTCCTTTATGGACGGATTCTCTGGCTATAACCAAATTCAAATCCACCCAGTCGATTAGTATAAAACTGCATTCATTACCCCGTGAGGTACGTTTGCATATCGTGTCATGCCCTTCGGCCTCAAAAACGTCGGTGCAACCTTCCAGCACGTGATGACATACATCTTTCATGACCTGGCTGCCATCATCCTCGCCTACTTGGACGACCTCACCGCTCGATCTAAGAAGCGCACCCAACACCTCGATGATTTACGAATCATCTTTCAACGGTGTCGCCAGTACAACATCCGCTTGAACCCTCTCAAGTGTGTATTCTGTGTCACCGCGGGGCACCTCCTCAGTTTTATCGTTTCCCAAAGCGGTATTACCGTGGACCCCCTTAAAGTCAAAGCTATCACCAAAATTCCACCTCCTAATAATTTACGACAACTGCAGAGTCTACAGGGCAAAGCTAACTTTCTTAGACGCTTTGTTCCTAATTACATCATACGCGCACATGGTTTCCTCCGCTTAATACGTCACGACATCCCCTTTCACTGGGATGACTATGCCCAACAGTCATTTGACGATCTTAAAACAGTGCTTTTCAATGCACCTCTGATTAGTGCACCTGACTACAATCGCGACTACATCCTCTACGTATCAGCATCAGCTGTATCAGTAGTCAGCATCCTCGTCCAGCTCGGAGATGACAATCATGAACACGTCATTTACTACGTTAGTAAGAACCTCTCAGGGCCACCCTTGAAGTATAAACATGAAGAGAAACTTGCTCTTGCAGTTGTCCTCGCAGTCCAGAAACTGCGCCATTACATTCTTCTTCGCACCACGAAGGTCGTCGCAGATTCCAACCCTATGCAATATTTTCTCAGCCGACGACAAGTCAACGGAAAATTCGCCCGATGGATCGTTATCCTTCAAGAGTACAACCTCGAGTTCTCAACATACCTCGGTGATCAAAAACCTCCCCAGGAGGCAATACCATGTCCGGGTCCCCCCGGAAGTCCACCCCAGCATAGGGGTATCGGAGTATGACCTGCGGCATCTGTCGCCATATCTGCGTCGCCTGCGCTGTAAATTAATGACCACCTTCACCACCACCGTGGTGAACCAAAACTGATGACCACCACCTCAAGAGCGGCTCTCGTGCCCCTGGCGCCTCTAACAGAACCCTCGGGCACAGCGTGCCTTCCACTGAATCTCCCACGCATGCGGGCCCACATCCTATGAAAATTCCCCTTAAACCCCTTGTACGGCCCCCCATACCTACCCTGCCCAAAAATTGGAAACCTATTTCTATGCAGGATGATCAGACCACTAACCTGAGACTCGCACACTGTCGATCGGATACCTCGTGCTCCCTGAAACTCCAAATCTCCTCTGCAATCTGTTCGTCCAATCACTGTAGTAGCAGGTACAAATGAGGTGGAAATGTGGGCCCTACAGCTATATATAGGGCTTTTGCCAAACTTCCACTCAACATTCCAGGAGCCCAAGGTGTCCATTTTTCAAACCGTCTTCAGCCACGGGATCAGCATCCCGCCATGTACATCATAGTTGTCCCTGGGTCACTTTTCATCCTGAGCCCCCGGGGCGCCCCTTTTTCATATCATGGTCAGGTACGCACGCACATTGTCACATTTGTCAAATACATGCTCATATCTTTGATTCTATTCAGATATTGTTCACTTTGGGTATTTGGTTGTTCTGTGCGCAGGTACTTGCCCATCGGTCATCAACATCATCCCTTCAGGTATATCTTTAGCACTGGCATGTAGTCTTCCCCCGTTGTACTGCATTTACATTTTCCAGTCATACCCTCTGATATTCGCCTTTAGGATCCTCATTCCCGGCTCTGCAGTACCCACACCTCCATTTTGCATCTTCGGTGTTGTAACCCGGTAGCATTCTCACCCACATGAGTTGTCCCATTCATAGCACCTTTTGGCACTTTTTGACACTCATGTTGTTCTTCATTACCCTTTAGGGATGGGAGTCCCGATAGTCTTTCATCATGTTGCAGATCAACCACATACTTCTTCTCCTCATTTTGCTAGCTTCCCATATGGAATCCCAGATCATCTCTTTATGGTTATATTCTCGTTTACCTGCACCTCCGCAGGATCATGAACCCTCCATTTCATCCACCATCAGTTTTTCCATCTGCGAACCTATCTTCATTTCACCTACCTCATACAGAAACTCACCGATGGGGCCCCCACCCTTCATCTATTTTCCAAGAAATCTCTGCCCTCCCTGGGGCACTCATTTCACACTGGGGCACCCGTTTCTGTATTTGTACATTTTTTCCAAAACTTATTCATTATTTATTGTACAAACACCTTTATTTCCAGTCATTACATTTTCTTTTTTCATCACCGTTGGTGACTTGCTTTCTTTTGGCCTCACGCAACCCATGTCACCCTTGGTTGGAGCATTAATTATCATCTACCCCTGCCGGCATCGTCCATATCTTCAGAGTACTCCACAAGTCACTTACCTCTACCCTCTGAATTTGTTCACTTTGTCCCACCTCTGCCACAAATTATCCTCGGTCTTGGCATCCCCCTGACACTCGACCTTGTCACACGGTTGCAGCCACTATTTATCTCCTCCATCCTCCAGCCAAGGGCAGTCTTGAGTCTTCCCACTTCTTGACTTCATCCATGTACCTCTGCCACTTCCTCACCACAGTAGATTCCGCGAAGCCCTTTGCTTTTGGGAGTCACGTCCCCCTTTTGTCGACATCAGCACAATTTTCTAGAAGGGCGACAGTATCTTGATTCTCATTTTCCATTCAATGAGAGATCTCGGAAGGCACAGGGGGAAACACCATTGCTCCCTGCTGTCGTTGACCCTCATAACATTCGACGCCAACACTTTCTCATGTTGCGGTGGGTCTTACTTTGCGACTATTGCAGTTATTATTATCAGTTGTCGAAGACCTCTGAACTTGGTCGAGCCATCAATGCCCATAGTATCGTCGCTGCTTATTACCGCGATCATTGCCGATTGTTCAGAGTATGTTCCTTTGCATAATTGTCTTCTGCCATTATTATTACCGCCCCCGAGGGCGCTGCAGTTGTCTACACCAACACTTTAGTCATCTTTTTTCATATTTACATAACACGAGCATGGGGCATGCCCGCCTCATTTGTACACAGTTGTATATTGTTCCGCACCTTCTGGAAGGTCGGATTCTACCAGTTCCTTTCTTCTCCAAAGGATTTATCTACACGGTCCCACTCTTGCTCTCTCTTACAACACCATTCTCAGTAAAAGAAACATTGATGGATTTCGGCTATACATGTGCTCCTAACCTCATCCATCAGGGGGAATCTGTTATCACTGAAATTTCGTCCGCACATGGTGACAAGAACTCAGCATCGTCAAAACAGAAATGAAGTCATTCATGGCACTGGATTAATTTCACAGCATTGCAAAAGGGTCAAAAACTATACAAAGTAACCAAAAATTGAAGGGCGCTTTACAGAATCTGGGTGCATGCGCATATGCACGGAACAGAAACGTACCATGCGCGCACGACGCACGGCTGTGGGCACAAAAACCCGTGCACCTGCTAAACGATGCATTTATTGAAATTGGTCGGCCTCCCAACCACTAATGGATCAGCGCCCAAGCCGATTTGACATCAAATCTGAGCTGAATCCGCATGGTAGGTTGGTCAAAGACCTAATTGAGCCCTAAAGAGCCCCTTTTCACACCTCAAAGGAGTTACATAATCACCCAATGCTATGCTATAAAAAGCCATGAAGAACCATCATTTTCTCAAGGAATTTCATGTATTGTTATGCTGCTAAGATTGTTAAGGACTCGCTCTTTGACAATAACACATTGGCAACATTTCATAGAGCCATTCACCTCTCCATTGAGTGAATGTGCTTGGAGTTCTTTCACCATCATTCTCATTTTCTCATTGTAAGGAGAGCAAGTTTGTGAGGGCCTCAAGAGCCTTCCTTTGGAGGAAGAAGGAACCACAGTTCCCTTTCTTCATTGTGCTTTGGATTTCATCAACTGATCAGCCTAAAAAACATTGGTGATATTGGTCCATTGTGTTTGTTATTTCGTTTTCATATGCTCATAGTTTTAGTTTGTTTTAATTTAATTCTTGTTTATTGTTTTTGTTTTTATTTCTCTAACCCTTTCCTCTACAGCTATCATGCCTAGCAAGATCCAACTGGGCATGTAAGCACCCTTTATTTGCTCACCAAGTGACGAATTGGGTGCAAACAATAACTATTGGGGCCGACTTCTTATTTTGCCTATTACAATTGTCTGTTGACCAATCCGCAAAAGGGGATTTGGTCCTAATACAATAACTAACATGATCAATCCATAATGGGGATTGATCCCATGAATAATGTATCAATAATAATAAGAATACTCTTTACAGTTACATTATTTCAACAGTTACAAGCATTTTAGAACATACTCGGTCGAGAAACCCAAGAAGATCTATGGCATATGAAATGAGGTTACCCATCTCCAAAGGAGATGGATCTGAAGATCTTGACCAGCACTTGTTCTTATGCGAAGTTGTTTGGAGCATTAAGAAATCCACCGAAGAAATTGTTAATAAATATCAGTTCATTATTACCTTGAGGGATCACGCACTAAGTTGGTACATGAATTTTTCTACAGCAACTGCACAACCTAAACTGTTGAATGACATTAAGACTTTGTTGAGCGCAGAATTCAAGAAACCTAAGTCAGAGTCACAATGTATTACAGAGCTGAAAGAAATCAAGAAGAAGGTCACTGAACCTATTTGGGAGTTTGATCAGAGGTTTAAGACCCTGACAGACCATTTTACTTTTCAGATTCCAGATGAACAGAATAACGAATGGTTCATTGCTGCCCTCCTGCCACATATCAGAGTTCCTCTTATGCAACAGAAAAATTCTTCACAGGCTGAAGCTCTAGAGATTTCCATGAAACTAGAAGCAGCTCTTGTAGGAGAATCCAGTCCAGGTATGAGTCAAATTTTAAATCAATTAACTATTTTATCCTTACAAGTCGAAGATATGAAGAAAGATAAATGAAAGTAGAAAAGAGAAGATATGTGGTGTATCAGATGTAAATCAGAGGGCCATGACAAAGAGCAATGTCCCCTATTTCATGAATACTTGGCCTCTGGAGCACCTAGTCCTTTGAAGCAAGCTATTGTACCCTGGTGCGAGGTATGTAGAACTAGACATCGCCATGGTGAATGTTATTATATGCAAAAATATGTCCAGACACCTACCAATCTTTATTGCACATTCTGTAAGTCTATGGGACATGATGAGAAGGATTGTAGGGATTATGATCTCTTGCATGAAAGATCAAGGGATACATATATAATTCAAGGAGAAACACAAAAAGAAGGAAATAATGCATAGTTCAACTCCCCAAGAAGAGGAAAATTCAATCCTCATGGTGGATTCAGAGGAAGAGGACGAGGTGGAGGTATGGGTCGAGGTAGAGGTCAAATTATTTGTCATAACTAAGCACAACTAGGACATTTGACAAGGGATAGTTAGAACCCTTGTACCACTTGCAACTATTGTAACTCGTTTGATTATGTCATCAAAGATTGTCCAGTATTGTTGGCCAAACTGAAAGAGAGATGAGGAGGAAACCAACAAGTACAATTAATATCAGCAAAACCTCGTGGTGAAGACCCTAGATTCATTGGTATTACTAGAGGAGGCGCTGCTACAGGAGAAGATAGAGTGACCCCAGGAAAAATTGTAGAAGGATTAGGGATTAGAAGAGCTGCAGAGAAGGCACAGTTGTCTGATCCAAGGAGGGAGAGGGATACTTTTGAGGAAGAAAGGAAATAATTTTTAGGAGAACAAGCTTCTTCATCTAGGGCACAACCAGAAGTATGGGAATAGGAAATGCCACTAGAATTTTATCAGTCTTCCCTAGCTAGACAAGGAAAAGAGGTAAGCAAGCTCATGGACTTTTTATACACATGTATCAATTTGATTAAAGATGAAAAGGCTATACAATAATTACAACAACTAGTAAAACAGTATGAAATTGGGAGAACAGATCCTATGTTGAGTAGATATGTGAACCAAGTATCAAGGAAAAGAAGAACAAACAAGGAATTACACCTTAGTGCTCAGATTGGAGACTATGATGTGGACTATGTGGTACTCGACTTAGGATCATAAGTCAATGTTATGACGAAGAAAACTTGGGCACTGATGGGAAAACCTAGATTGGTTTACTCTCCTATCAGGCTTAGGATGGTTAATCAATAGGCAGTGAGCCCTTGTGGAAGACTAGAGAATGTCCATGTAGACATTGATTGGATAAGGACATTCGCAGAATTCGAAGTGATTGAAATTGTTGATGATAGTTGTCCTTATTCTGCATTGTTAGGAATTGATCGGTCTTTCAACAATTCGAATGTTGTTGACCTAAAGAAGAGAAGAATGACATTTGAGGGTAATGGAATTAAATTCCTTGCACCTCTGAACCCAGATGAAGGTCGTAGATACACATAACCTATCAGGGAAGAAGACCGTGCATATGATCTAGAGAACATCTACAAACTGATAGCAAGACAGCAGGACTACATTAATCCTATAGTAGATGCAAATCTCAGCTGGCGGAGTGAAAGTGCATGTTCATCAGATTCAGAGGAAGCATTGGAAAACTAGAAGAACATAATGTATGAATTATCCACACGATGATGTGCTATATTGACCAGAGAAGTTCGTTGGATTGGAATAGAAGTAAGTAATCTTCCAACATTTGATGGTTTAAATCATTTAGAGACATTTCTAGCTGAATTTGAGAAAATTGTACCAGTACAACAGAGGATGTTGGAACTGGATGAAGCCTTGAAAGCCACACCATCTAGATGGTGGGGAACACACAAGAATAACATCACAGAATGGGTACAATGTCACACCTTATTTACAGTGCACTTTTTAGACCAAGCAGAAGGATGTGAAGCTCAATACACAGGCCAGAGTTGTCCAAAGGACCACATGGGATGTTGTGAGGAATCCTGGAGAAACATCCCTAAAGAACATTGGGTGCATAATTTCATTAACACCTTGGATACCATGCCTATCAACTGGTAAATTCAATCAGAACTATGCCTCATCACTATAGACTGGTATGGAATGACTCAGAACTTTATAGCTATGTTTTTATTTGAGATCCAGTACCCTATAGTAGATCAGGCTTTACAAATTGTAAGACAAAAGGTATTTGAGGAGGCACCTAACCTCCCTTTTGAGAAAGAGGAAGATGAATGGATTGTGCCTCTTTAGTAGTTACATGGATGTTATAATATCAATGTTGATGAGGATGATGGCCCTAGAGATGTAAAAATTTCATAAACTGAATGTCACAGAGACATAGAAGGGTCAGGGATTGAATTACCTTTTATTGGACAGCCCATTAAAATTAAGAAATTTAATATTGGAACAAAGAAAACACCTAAATTAGAAAATGTGGGATACTATTGGGATGATGCTGCTATTAGCAAGATCACAGAGCTATTACATGAATATCAAGACTTGTTTCCAACCAAGTTCACAGACATGAAGGGAATTAAAGGGCCCATTGGAAAAATGAAGATCCCTTTAATACCAAATGCAAGGCCTATCAAGTAGAGACCTTACAAACTGAATCATAAATACAAGAAGAAAGTTAGGATTGAATTGGATAGAATGTTGGAAGTAGGAATCATAGAACCTATTGAATAATCTAAATGGATTAGCTCTATGGTTTTCCAAGATAAGAAGATAGAAGAAATCATAATTTGTGTAGATCTAATAAAGTTGAACGATGCATGTCTACATGATCCATTCCCTACACCCTTTACCGATGAAGTTCTCAATAATGTAGGAGGAGAGGAGGTCTACTCATTCACAAATGGGTTTTCAGGGTATCACCAAATCAGAATTGATAAGGAAGATTGACATAAGACCACATTTGCAATAGAGTGGGGTTATTTTCAGTACACAGTGATGCCCTTTGGCTTGAAGAATGCACCAGCCATCTTTTCCAGGGTGGTGGTTGAAGTATTTAAGGAATTCTTACACAAGTTCTTGGAACCTTATTTTGATGATTGGAATGTCTTTAGCCTACTGAAAGACCACATTGAATGTTTGAGATTGATGTTAGATAAGTGCAAGTAATGTTAGATTCCCCTGAATCTAAAAAAGTGTATTTTCTTTTCACCCTTTGGAGTGTTGTTCGGGTACATTGTGTGTAAGAATGGATTGTTGGTGGATCCTTCCAAGATTTCCATCATTGTTGATCTACCTCCTCCCACCTCAGTTAGACAGTTTTTCACTACATTGGGGCACACTGGATACTATATGAATTTTATTAAGGGATACGCACAGATAACAACACCCATGGAGAAGATCTTAAAGAAAGATAGCAAGTTCCAATGGACAGAAGAATGTCAGCAGAGCTTCAACACACTTAAAAAGAAAATGGTCACTGCACCCATCTTGGTTTTTCCAGATTGGAGTAAGGAGTTCAATGTTCATGTTGATGCTTCATCCATTTCATTAGGAGGATTTTTAGCACAGCCGGGTGCAGGAGACATTAACCACTCTATAGCATTTTCTAGCAGGAAGATTTCTACATCTGAAAGGAACTATACTACGACTGAAAGAGAAGGCTTGGCTATGGTATATGCATTGCAGAAATTCAGACACTATTTGATGGGAGGACATTTTAAGATGTTCACTAATCATTTTGCATTGAAGTACTTAGTCAACAAGCCAGTGTTGGGGAGAAGAATATGCAGATGGATACTACTATTCCAGGAGTATGATTTTGAAATTGTGATCAAGCCAGGAAGAATGAATAAAGGACATGATCACTTATCCAGGTTGGAACATGGAGAGGAACCTACCAGTCTGGAGGATACACTACCAGATGCACAGTTGTTGGTCATCATAAAAGTCGATGATCACTTCGTCGAGATAGTTTAGTTCATGTCCATAGGAATGGCACCTCGCAAGTACACAGTCATTCATAAGAAATAGTTGGTAGTTCATGCATCCGACTTTCAACTCATAGCTAGACAGTTGCATAAGATGGGGACCAGATGATATCTTAAGTAGATGTGTTATGGAGGTAGAAAGACCATTGATTCTTGCAGAAACACATGAAGGCATTGCAAGAGGACATATACAGGGAAAGAAATAGCGCAGAAGGTTCTCAGAGCTGGCCTCTGGTGGCCTACTTTACATAAGGATGCTAAGGAATACTACAGAGCCTGCAATGTATGTCAAATAGTAGGAAAGCCTTTTAGAAGGGATGAAATGCCTTTATCACTGCAATTAACATTACAAGTATTCGATAAATGGGCCATTAACTTTGTGGAACCTATTAGTCTACTAGGAAGGTGCACAGGAGCTAGATACATTCTTACTGAGATAGAGTATTTGACCAGATGGGAAAAATAAAGAGCAATTAATGAATTTAGTGCATCCATAGCTACCCAGTTCATCTTTGAGGATATTATAACCAGATTTGGATGCCTAAAGATCCTTATGAGTGACCAAGGCACGCACTTCATCAATAAAATTATTGAAGCCTTGACTCTAGAATTTGAAGTTCACCATCAGAAGAGTACTCCATACCACCCACAGGTGAATGGTATAGTTGAAGCTTTCAATAAGATATTGTAGATAGCATTGACTAAGATTGGTATTGTTAACAGAGATGATTGGGATTTAAGAATTCCAACAGTATTATGGGATTATAGAACTACTTGCAAGAATTTAACAAGACAGACTCCATTTAAGTTGGTATATGTCTTGGAAGCAGTGGTACCTATGGAATACTTAGTTCCTAGTTTAAGAAGTACAGCATTTACAGGTATGGATAACACCGGTGTTGTTCAAGACAAGCTTGTGAAGTTACTAGAACTGGAGGAAGACAGGTTCATTGCAGGATTTCATCAACAGGTACAGAAAGAAAGGGAGAAGGATTATCATTACAGACACATCAAGAGGAAGGCATTCAAGCAAGGAGATTTGGTATTTTTATATGACAGCAAGTTCATGAAGCATCCATGGAAGTTCAGGACACATTGGCTAGGGCCATTTGAGGTTGTCTATGTTATATAAGGAGGAGTTGCAAAGTTGAAGACCCTTAATGGAGAATGGAAAGAAGGTCTGGTAAATGGGAGCTGGTTGAAATTGTATTTTGAAAACCAACTTCCTCACAGCTCTCAGTAAAAGCATAAGGAAGAAGGTTCTAGGTACCAGGTGCAATTGAAACCGAGTACCAGACACAGAAAAGATAGTATGCACACAATAAGGAGGGACAGAGAAGAAATCACAGGTTGCTTCGCATAGCCTGCAGTCGAAGTAATACAAAAGGTTCAATCTTACAGTGACTCGGGATGAGTCACATGTGAGTGTTGGGGGCCTATTGGCCCTTGGTTAGGTAAGGAAGTGAAGACTAAGGAAGAAAGGTGAAGTACAAACTATGTGGAAGGCACATAAACCAAGGAGGGGTTGAAGTGGTCAAAGAAGCAGAAAATAAGGAGAGAAGTTAAGGAACACCTATCTGTTAGAAGAGAAGATCGAGGAAGACAAAGAAGCAAAGAAGAGGGATCGTGGACAACTCAACAAGTGGAAAAATACATCAACGAGTGCTTTGGAGCACCTCGTGGAAAATAAGAAAATACAGGCTGGCGAAGCCCTTAAAGAATAGGTCAAGTTGACCTAGGGTTTTGGATATAGGGTTTTGACACCTAGAATTTTTCTATGTAATGTATAAATAAAGGTCTAGAATACCTGGGAGGGTTCGTTCTAAGTTGGTTCATTGATACTATGATTGTTGTTGTTCATTATTGATTGTTTTTGTTGAGAGAAATATCGATTCTGTATTGTGGATCTTCAGCTAGGTGCGAAGATCAACCCTACAGCTGGGTGCGCAGGGGGAGGGAGAGAGAGCGATCTACAAGCTAAGTGCATAGATAGAATTGTATATTTTCATTTAATAATATCAAGAACACATTTATGTGGACGTATCCCTAGAGAGAGGGTGAACCACGTAAATCTTGTTGTTCTTTGTGGTTGATGTTGTGTTATTTGTTATTGATTATGTTGTTATTGCATTGTTGTGTTAGATTTGAGATATAACTTGCGAAGTAAGCTTGGGAATGGTAAAGAATAACTAGATTATTGTGTGTTGTTGTCATGTATTCACTTTTCATTTCCTTTGGTTGTAGACACATGTGTCCTGCAACTCCCTATTTCTACTTCGGGTGAGATAGCATCTTCTTCGCAGGTGTTGGAAAAACAACCAGTAGTTAGGTCTTGTTGGTGCGTTGTAAGAGTTGAACCCTGGGGCTACCCCTGTTCCAACAAAAGTATTACTATTCGGCCTATGTGATGCCCCAACGAATTTCCAAAGAGAAATACTCAACATCTTTTAAGAATTCATGCATGATAAAGTTGAGATTTGTATGGATGACTTTACCCCTTATGGAAAGTATTTTGATGAATCCTTAGACAATCCAAATAGAGTTCTCCAAATATGTAGATAAATGAACATATCCCTTATCAATGAAAAATGCAATATGATGATGAATGAATGGATTGTGTTAGGAAACCATCTTTCCTCCAAAGGGATTGAAGTAGACAAAATAAAGTTAAAATCATCACATTACTCCCTACCCCTCTGAAACCAAAAGATATTGGAAGTTTTATTGGACATTCATGATACTACATCAGGTTCATCAAGAATTTCAGTAAGATATCTTCTCCCATGTTTACATTGTTATCCAAGGATGTAGATTATTGTTGGACTCTAAAATGTCAACAAGCATTTGAAACAATAAAAGAAAAAGTGTAGTTTCTCCTTTGCTACAAGGTCCCAATTGGGCCCTTCTATTTCATATTCATATTGTTATCACACTAAGGTGCCTTAGGTCTTTTAGCCCTTAGTTTTAAAGATTTTAAGCCTTTATATTTCATTTTTTTCTTTATTTTCTTAGTGTTATTTACTTAGGTTAGCTTGAAAAAATAAAGGCTTGAGTGTTGGCTCATTTGTTGGCCCTCACATAGATTTTTGGCCTAGGTTCATTTAATGTCTTTTGGTTTTGACTCACCTTGTGACTTGACACCAAGCCTAACCCATCCCATGACCTACATGACTTGACATGTCACTATTTTCTCTCATACCTTTATATCCTTTCCATGTTGTACCTATGTCCGATTAAAGGTGGTCAAATCATCCTTTTGGAAAAAGAGTGTTGCCAACTCACTAGGAGTTTCCATAGCGCACTCCTTGTCCTTTATTCCTTGCCACGATTCGTCATCATTTCGTTGAGGTCATGTTCTACCTTGTTTTCAGAACCACGGTTTGTTAAAATATGTATTCAAATATTTGGTTTTAATGAGTTTTCTAATGGTTTCAAAGATTTGAATGTTCTCAAACTCGACGTTGTTGAAACTGCTAGTTCAGACCAGTTCCAGACAGTGCTACGGGATTAGTTGTTGAGGTGGATTTGGAGGCTGAGGTGGCGTGGTGATCTCCTAACCAGTTTTAGAGCATGAAGTTGTCATTACTCCTCCAGCTATTATGTGAGCCCACTCCATTGCATAGTGAATCTGTGTGATAGTTGTTGCCTGAGTTTTGATAGCGACTGTGTCTACAAATCACTCCCTCCTTCATCCCTCTCCTTCCATATTTTCCCTCTCACAGACTTATAGCCACCACACCTGGTTTTCTGTTATCAAACACACAATTTCCTTCTACTCCTAAGTGTTGAGTTACTGAGAAAACATTTGTTCCTTCTATGCGTACTGCGCTACCAAAAAACGTTGTTGAAACCTTGCTACATTTCCCGTGTTCTCTCTACTTTTGGATTGGAGTGTTATTTTCCAAGTATTCAAAGACCATTGCAACAATTTTCCTTTCACTATATTATCATTCTTCAGTTTGATACCTACAGACAGTAAGGGGAGGGAAACAATTGCATTTCTTGCCTTTCAAGAGCCATCAAAACACTGTTTTGTCAAAACATGGTGAGTTAGAGGAGAATTGTAGGAAAGAGAAGCCATTATTCACTATCATTATCCCATTGAAATCTGCCTCTGTTTTCTCCCTTAGCCTTCATTATAACATAACCTATGATCCCTTGTATTTACTCATGGAGACACCTCAAAAGAAGAAGTTTCACAAGGGAGGAATTGTGGTCAAAACTAAACCCTCTTACATCCACCCTTTTGATGAAAATCCAATGGTTAGGGAAGTTTTCCAGAGGGTGGTCTACCTCTCTTTTTTCCAAAACATGCAGAGCGGACACCCTAAAGTGGCAAGGCAATTTTCCTGACATTTTGATGGCCTTAAGACTAAGGTAGGAGATCTGGATTTTTAGGTGTCTGAAGCCTCTATTGTAGCAACCACGGGGATTCCTACCACGGGAAAGAGATGGTTTAAATCCATGACTTTGAATGTTGCCTTCTCCAGGGGCTTCATAAAACCATATTATCAGACTAACAACTTGTCCAATGGAGTGCCTAGAAGTCATTTAGTTCAAGATTTTGACAATATGTTGAAGATCATCCAGAGATACTTGACATGTGAGGGAAGGTATAATATGTTATACCAGTACCATATAAGGATTCTGCTTCATTTTACTGGTAAAGATGAAATGAATATTCCTTTCTACTTGTTGAGGAGCATGGGGAAAATGTCTGATAGATTCCAAGCCAAGTCCAAGGTTGTGGACACTAGTGTCTTTCACTCTGGATTGATCATGATGTTGGTTTTGGAAAAATTGAAGAAGAGAAACATCCCATGGGAACAATTCATTGTTTCTTCTCACATGAAGATGGACATAGCTTCAACTCCTCAGTCAAATATGCAAATTCCTTTTCCATCTACTATCGATGCCCCAGCAAGAGCAAGCAAGAAAAGAAAGATTAAATCTATTGCTCAAGATAAAGAGGTTATTAAGGAAGTTGAAGAAACAAAGAAGGAGGCTTATCATTCTCCACAGAGAGACTTTTCACCTCCTCCTGCACCAGAATTGGAAGAGGTCCCCTCATCCACTAAAGCTACGACCAACAAGGGAAGAAAATTACATTTCTCTTCACCCTCTGCAACAACTAGCACAAAGGTTAGGAAACCCTTTACTAGATCATAATCTCTCAAGGAGGTTGTTGAAGCACAATCCTTACCCAAGGTTTCAATTCCAAAGAAAAACAAAGATGAGGGAAAAGGCATTGAGAATCTTATTGAGGTGATAGATAGAGACCCTGTGTAGCAGAAATATGAAGGTGAAGCCATGAAGAAGCTTGTTCAGGTGATTAATATCAACACTCCACCTAGCAATCACACCTTCAAAAGATTGATTAGATAGCTCAAGGAGGCTAGGAAGGAGTTTTCTCATTTAAAGGAAAAAGGTTTATCTGAAAGAATTAAGATGAAGGAGATTATCGATATGTACATCAACACCCTTGATTTGGAAAGATCTGTAGAAAGAAGAGTCCTTCCTATCCATAAGAAACTCAAGAACCTTTATAGAAAAAATAGAGGCTTTCAGTCTCAAAATAGAAAACTCAAGGCAAGACTGCAATACTTCAAGGATGAAGTGGCTTAAAGGAATTTGAATGTGTTGGTTGAAGCTGCCATTGAAAGAGAGGAACTAGTTGTTGGATTACCGAGAGGGGGGGTGAATCAGTAATAGCGTAATTATAATCCTTTTTCTCCAAATAATACAAGTGTTATATCAATGTAGAATTATTATCCAATAATGAGCAATAAGAAATGAACAATCACACACATACAAAATACACCAGTGTTTTATGTGGAAACCCAAATCGCGAGAAAACCACGGAATGCTTTATCTTATATGTCTTGAATAATTACATTCATTGGAAGCACCAACTTCCTTTGTTTTCTAGTTACAACTAGAAGGAGGCTTCAACCCCCTAGTTTCTCAGGCTACAACCTGAGGGAAGCTCCAACTCTCCAATTCTCTGGCTGTAACCAAAAGGAGGCTACAACCCCCTATGTTCTCCATCTACAACCGGAAGGTGGCTACAACCACCTTTCCTTGCCCCTTCCAACCGCCTTGAAGTAGAAGTAGAATGATGGAACCATTGTCACACTATCACTGTGAGATATACCATTGTAAACATGTACCAATAAACCTAAACCATGCATCAACCATACAGCAACTTGTACCTCAACCTGTAATCAACTTGTACCATAAACAAGTGCACCAACCTGTACCAAAAAAATTGTAATCAACCTATACCATAAACAAGTGCAACCAACCATGTACCAAGTATGTACCAATCATGTGTCAAGTACTCATCAACTCTAACTCATCAATATGTACCAACATCATCAACTGTACTCCTCATGTATGTGCCAACTCATCAACTACTTGTCTCAACCATGTACCCAACTTGTACCTCAACCAAAAGCCCTCATCAATTTCATCATCCAAATATGATTTGTAACTCTGTAATAGACCTTTTGTATATGATCACATACCTAAAAACCTTCCTTAACTTTAACAACAAGAGACTAGCATTTTCATCAAACGTTTCTTTAGTCTCACAAGACTAGTTTTGGATTAGTCAACAACCCTAACTTGAAATATGTTAGCCTATGGCTTACCTTTACCAATCACTAAGTCTAAATTTTCACCTATATTTGTATTATTCATTTAGTATATTAGTAATATATCCTCAAGTGATGACTAATGATTTAGTTAAGATTGCCTAGCCTAGTCATCATGCATGATTTTAGGATCTAGAGAAAATCTCTTTATGAGGTGGCATCACTCATTGTACTATAAATATGTACCATTGGTGTGAACACATTAAGTGTTGGCTAATATGCCTTTTCCACCATGTTGTTATTCTTGTTTATGTTTTATCAATTGGTATCAAATCCATGGTGAAAATTATGAAGGAAGAGCAACTAGTGTAGTTTAGTTTCGAGGACCGTATCTAGAATAGACCGCATTGGAGGTTGGATGAGGTATAGCCTACGATGAAGAAATATTGATGCTATGAAAACATATATCTACACATTTTTGGACAGAAATGAAAAAGACGAGGTCATAGTTTTTTAACTTATTATTGATTTAAGATGCAAATGTTTTTTTTTTTTGAAGAATCTTCCATTGCATATCTTATTGGCTCTGTTATTTCAATAATCTATGGAAAGTGAAAGAGCATTGCTTCTAATATTGTTGAATAAAGTGAAGGAATCCATCATAATCAATTATCAATTGGATCTGCATTGGTGGTCAATTATGTCCAGTAATCTAGAACACCATACACATACAAAGGGATTGAACTATGGTAGGGAACCTACCACTAATCCACCGTTTGTATATACCTTTTGTTGTTGGCTTAATTTATTCTTTCCTCTCTGCTTGATGCTTTCCTTGATCAATTAATATTTCCTGGTACAAGTGATCTTTGTTTTTTATCCCGTTTCTCGTAATTCTCGATAGATATTTAGCCTGTTACGAGATTTAGAAGAGGAGCGCCATTTTGATCTAGGGTGCAAACACAAGCAATCTTCCCATAATTTTTTGTATATCTCCCATGATCTCCAGATTACCCACCCTTCCCATGATTTGGTCCAGCTCTTCAGTGCATATAAATAAGGAAACCACAAAATCTTTAGATCTGCGATCTGATTGCACCAACAAAGTGATCCGATTTGTCCAATTTGCAGAGCGATTCATATCATTATCTGGGAAATTGTCTCGAGAAATTTGTTGTTGTTGAGAGCCCGAAAACCATCGATCTGATGTACTCTCCATAGATCGGACCATGAAATACCCTGATCTACTCACACGTGTTCTTCCAACATCAAAATCGTTCATTCCCATATATTCTTCGTCTTTGAATGCAAATCCATGTTCCTAAGATCTGTGGAGGGCGCATGAAGTTTTTCATGAGAGCCTGTAATTGTTTTACTGCGATCTGGGCAAGAGTAATAAGAGAAACATGATGTTTTCACAAATCTAGATCAGCCAAATACGTAGCAACAAAATCAATAACACCCAGTGAGAAGATTCATGCAATGAAGATTTGATTTGATCCACGAGCCTGCGATCTGCAAAGATTTGCGTTAATAGCTCTCTCTTATTTTCCATGTCAATGGTGCACTACTTTTTCTAAATTCTAATATTAAATCTCATCACCGAGAACAAAGGGTATTAAATTTCAATCTTCTTTTTTGATATCTCAATTCACAGTTTTTAATTAGATTTCATTTATGATTTCTTCATATAAAACAAAACTATGCACAGACTTTCAGAAATCACTTCTTAAAGTTTAAGAGTGGTATGTAAAAAGGATCTACAAAGCATATTTATATATGTTTTGAAAGTTTTTTAAAGTAATTTACTTCTAAATCTAATTTGAAGTATTACTACATTATGATATTTTCACTTTTTATATAAAAGTGATAAAGGGGGAGTTAAAAGAGAACTAAAGAGTTTTCTATGGGAAGTTGTAAGATAATATTTTCTTGAGAAAAATTGTATTGTTTTTTTAAGTTTTTGAGAGAAAAAGAGAAATATTATGAATTGAAAGCCTTGTTAAAGCATGGTGAAGGAGAAAGTACATTGTAGCATTCCCATTGTATGTGGTCTCGTAAGAGAGGTACTTATAATAAAATTGAAGTATTTTTTTTTGTGTTCTAGATCCGCCCGAAATTGAATAAGGGGATCTCAGATACACCTTGTGTAGTGTGTTGTGGTGAATATTTGCATGGTTCCTTTATGATGTTTAATGTCTAGTTTTGACATAAACACGTTTGTAATGTATCATTTAACGCATCATACATTGAGTACAAGCAATTTAATTCCAACACACAATTAATGCTAGTGAAGTACAAACAATCAAAGCACATATGATCAAGCATCTATGAAGAACATTCTCAAGCATTCAACTCATCAACCACATCAGTAATGGACAAATCAAAGGATTTCAAACTCAACAAATCATGGAGCATTTGAAGTTAAATTGTAACTTGCAAACAATATTTGTTGTAAGATTACTTGATCAAGTCGATTTGTACTTGCAATAATGCCTTTGTAAGTTTACTTGCCTTTTTGAAATCAAGTTGAGTTGAATTGAATTTTTCATAAGGTGCATTCTCGGCTGAGCCTGACACCCAAGATTCATTGTAATTTTTGAGTCGAAAATGACAAGGTTGAGTACTTGAAACTCAAATCATTGTAATCAAGTTTTTGGGTGCATTTTCAGTAGTATCCAACACCCTCAACTTCTTGGAAGAAAGTAAGAACTGTACAAGCGAGCGTAAAACAAAATCAAGAGAGCGTGAATTTCAAGCGAGCGATTCAAGTGAGGGAGTTGTAGATAAGCCTTATTCTATCGAGTCAAATTGTAATCAGGATCTACCTGCATAAGGAGACATCATTTAGGGTTTTGAAATGGCTCGAAATCTAGAATTATTAGAGTTACTGAAAACTCTAATAAACACCACTGAAGACAACACATTGATATTGAACAAAGAAACTCTTCAATCAATTCTAACTTGTTTTCAAGTGACGCAAG
>ML805717.1:158673-178502 GCA_009831015.1 Picea engelmannii
AAAAATATGTCCAGACACCTACCAATCTTTATTGCACATTCTGTAAGTCTATGGGACATGATGAGAAGGATTGTAGGGATTATGATCTCTTGCATGAAAGATCAAGGGATACATATATAATTCAAGGAGAAACACAAAAAGAAGGAAATAATGCATAGTTCAACTCCCCAAGAAGAGGAAAATTCAATCCTCATGGTGGATTCAGAGGAAGAGGACGAGGTGGAGGTATGGGTCGAGGTAGAGGTCAAATTATTTGTCATAACTAAGCACAACTAGGACATTTGACAAGGGATAGTTAGAACCCTTGTACCACTTGCAACTATTGTAACTCGTTTGATTATGTCATCAAAGATTGTCCAGTATTGTTGGCCAAACTGAAAGAGAGATGAGGAGGAAACCAACAAGTACAATTAATATCAGCAAAACCTCGTGGTGAAGACCCTAGATTCATTGGTATTACTAGAGGAGGCGCTGCTACAGGAGAAGATAGAGTGACCCCAGGAAAAATTGTAGAAGGATTAGGGATTAGAAGAGCTGCAGAGAAGGCACAGTTGTCTGATCCAAGGAGGGAGAGGGATACTTTTGAGGAAGAAAGGAAATAATTTTTAGGAGAACAAGCTTCTTCATCTAGGGCACAACCAGAAGTATGGGAATAGGAAATGCCACTAGAATTTTATCAGTCTTCCCTAGCTAGACAAGGAAAAGAGGTAAGCAAGCTCATGGACTTTTTATACACATGTATCAATTTGATTAAAGATGAAAAGGCTATACAATAATTACAACAACTAGTAAAACAGTATGAAATTGGGAGAACAGATCCTATGTTGAGTAGATATGTGAACCAAGTATCAAGGAAAAGAAGAACAAACAAGGAATTACACCTTAGTGCTCAGATTGGAGACTATGATGTGGACTATGTGGTACTCGACTTAGGATCATAAGTCAATGTTATGACGAAGAAAACTTGGGCACTGATGGGAAAACCTAGATTGGTTTACTCTCCTATCAGGCTTAGGATGGTTAATCAATAGGCAGTGAGCCCTTGTGGAAGACTAGAGAATGTCCATGTAGACATTGATTGGATAAGGACATTCGCAGAATTCGAAGTGATTGAAATTGTTGATGATAGTTGTCCTTATTCTGCATTGTTAGGAATTGATCGGTCTTTCAACAATTCGAATGTTGTTGACCTAAAGAAGAGAAGAATGACATTTGAGGGTAATGGAATTAAATTCCTTGCACCTCTGAACCCAGATGAAGGTCGTAGATACACATAACCTATCAGGGAAGAAGACCGTGCATATGATCTAGAGAACATCTACAAACTGATAGCAAGACAGCAGGACTACATTAATCCTATAGTAGATGCAAATCTCAGCTGGCGGAGTGAAAGTGCATGTTCATCAGATTCAGAGGAAGCATTGGAAAACTAGAAGAACATAATGTATGAATTATCCACACGATGATGTGCTATATTGACCAGAGAAGTTCGTTGGATTGGAATAGAAGTAAGTAATCTTCCAACATTTGATGGTTTAAATCATTTAGAGACATTTCTAGCTGAATTTGAGAAAATTGTACCAGTACAACAGAGGATGTTGGAACTGGATGAAGCCTTGAAAGCCACACCATCTAGATGGTGGGGAACACACAAGAATAACATCACAGAATGGGTACAATGTCACACCTTATTTACAGTGCACTTTTTAGACCAAGCAGAAGGATGTGAAGCTCAATACACAGGCCAGAGTTGTCCAAAGGACCACATGGGATGTTGTGAGGAATCCTGGAGAAACATCCCTAAAGAACATTGGGTGCATAATTTCATTAACACCTTGGATACCATGCCTATCAACTGGTAAATTCAATCAGAACTATGCCTCATCACTATAGACTGGTATGGAATGACTCAGAACTTTATAGCTATGTTTTTATTTGAGATCCAGTACCCTATAGTAGATCAGGCTTTACAAATTGTAAGACAAAAGGTATTTGAGGAGGCACCTAACCTCCCTTTTGAGAAAGAGGAAGATGAATGGATTGTGCCTCTTTAGTAGTTACATGGATGTTATAATATCAATGTTGATGAGGATGATGGCCCTAGAGATGTAAAAATTTCATAAACTGAATGTCACAGAGACATAGAAGGGTCAGGGATTGAATTACCTTTTATTGGACAGCCCATTAAAATTAAGAAATTTAATATTGGAACAAAGAAAACACCTAAATTAGAAAATGTGGGATACTATTGGGATGATGCTGCTATTAGCAAGATCACAGAGCTATTACATGAATATCAAGACTTGTTTCCAACCAAGTTCACAGACATGAAGGGAATTAAAGGGCCCATTGGAAAAATGAAGATCCCTTTAATACCAAATGCAAGGCCTATCAAGTAGAGACCTTACAAACTGAATCATAAATACAAGAAGAAAGTTAGGATTGAATTGGATAGAATGTTGGAAGTAGGAATCATAGAACCTATTGAATAATCTAAATGGATTAGCTCTATGGTTTTCCAAGATAAGAAGATAGAAGAAATCATAATTTGTGTAGATCTAATAAAGTTGAACGATGCATGTCTACATGATCCATTCCCTACACCCTTTACCGATGAAGTTCTCAATAATGTAGGAGGAGAGGAGGTCTACTCATTCACAAATGGGTTTTCAGGGTATCACCAAATCAGAATTGATAAGGAAGATTGACATAAGACCACATTTGCAATAGAGTGGGGTTATTTTCAGTACACAGTGATGCCCTTTGGCTTGAAGAATGCACCAGCCATCTTTTCCAGGGTGGTGGTTGAAGTATTTAAGGAATTCTTACACAAGTTCTTGGAACCTTATTTTGATGATTGGAATGTCTTTAGCCTACTGAAAGACCACATTGAATGTTTGAGATTGATGTTAGATAAGTGCAAGTAATGTTAGATTCCCCTGAATCTAAAAAAGTGTATTTTCTTTTCACCCTTTGGAGTGTTGTTCGGGTACATTGTGTGTAAGAATGGATTGTTGGTGGATCCTTCCAAGATTTCCATCATTGTTGATCTACCTCCTCCCACCTCAGTTAGACAGTTTTTCACTACATTGGGGCACACTGGATACTATATGAATTTTATTAAGGGATACGCACAGATAACAACACCCATGGAGAAGATCTTAAAGAAAGATAGCAAGTTCCAATGGACAGAAGAATGTCAGCAGAGCTTCAACACACTTAAAAAGAAAATGGTCACTGCACCCATCTTGGTTTTTCCAGATTGGAGTAAGGAGTTCAATGTTCATGTTGATGCTTCATCCATTTCATTAGGAGGATTTTTAGCACAGCCGGGTGCAGGAGACATTAACCACTCTATAGCATTTTCTAGCAGGAAGATTTCTACATCTGAAAGGAACTATACTACGACTGAAAGAGAAGGCTTGGCTATGGTATATGCATTGCAGAAATTCAGACACTATTTGATGGGAGGACATTTTAAGATGTTCACTAATCATTTTGCATTGAAGTACTTAGTCAACAAGCCAGTGTTGGGGAGAAGAATATGCAGATGGATACTACTATTCCAGGAGTATGATTTTGAAATTGTGATCAAGCCAGGAAGAATGAATAAAGGACATGATCACTTATCCAGGTTGGAACATGGAGAGGAACCTACCAGTCTGGAGGATACACTACCAGATGCACAGTTGTTGGTCATCATAAAAGTCGATGATCACTTCGTCGAGATAGTTTAGTTCATGTCCATAGGAATGGCACCTCGCAAGTACACAGTCATTCATAAGAAATAGTTGGTAGTTCATGCATCCGACTTTCAACTCATAGCTAGACAGTTGCATAAGATGGGGACCAGATGATATCTTAAGTAGATGTGTTATGGAGGTAGAAAGACCATTGATTCTTGCAGAAACACATGAAGGCATTGCAAGAGGACATATACAGGGAAAGAAATAGCGCAGAAGGTTCTCAGAGCTGGCCTCTGGTGGCCTACTTTACATAAGGATGCTAAGGAATACTACAGAGCCTGCAATGTATGTCAAATAGTAGGAAAGCCTTTTAGAAGGGATGAAATGCCTTTATCACTGCAATTAACATTACAAGTATTCGATAAATGGGCCATTAACTTTGTGGAACCTATTAGTCTACTAGGAAGGTGCACAGGAGCTAGATACATTCTTACTGAGATAGAGTATTTGACCAGATGGGAAAAATAAAGAGCAATTAATGAATTTAGTGCATCCATAGCTACCCAGTTCATCTTTGAGGATATTATAACCAGATTTGGATGCCTAAAGATCCTTATGAGTGACCAAGGCACGCACTTCATCAATAAAATTATTGAAGCCTTGACTCTAGAATTTGAAGTTCACCATCAGAAGAGTACTCCATACCACCCACAGGTGAATGGTATAGTTGAAGCTTTCAATAAGATATTGTAGATAGCATTGACTAAGATTGGTATTGTTAACAGAGATGATTGGGATTTAAGAATTCCAACAGTATTATGGGATTATAGAACTACTTGCAAGAATTTAACAAGACAGACTCCATTTAAGTTGGTATATGTCTTGGAAGCAGTGGTACCTATGGAATACTTAGTTCCTAGTTTAAGAAGTACAGCATTTACAGGTATGGATAACACCGGTGTTGTTCAAGACAAGCTTGTGAAGTTACTAGAACTGGAGGAAGACAGGTTCATTGCAGGATTTCATCAACAGGTACAGAAAGAAAGGGAGAAGGATTATCATTACAGACACATCAAGAGGAAGGCATTCAAGCAAGGAGATTTGGTATTTTTATATGACAGCAAGTTCATGAAGCATCCATGGAAGTTCAGGACACATTGGCTAGGGCCATTTGAGGTTGTCTATGTTATATAAGGAGGAGTTGCAAAGTTGAAGACCCTTAATGGAGAATGGAAAGAAGGTCTGGTAAATGGGAGCTGGTTGAAATTGTATTTTGAAAACCAACTTCCTCACAGCTCTCAGTAAAAGCATAAGGAAGAAGGTTCTAGGTACCAGGTGCAATTGAAACCGAGTACCAGACACAGAAAAGATAGTATGCACACAATAAGGAGGGACAGAGAAGAAATCACAGGTTGCTTCGCATAGCCTGCAGTCGAAGTAATACAAAAGGTTCAATCTTACAGTGACTCGGGATGAGTCACATGTGAGTGTTGGGGGCCTATTGGCCCTTGGTTAGGTAAGGAAGTGAAGACTAAGGAAGAAAGGTGAAGTACAAACTATGTGGAAGGCACATAAACCAAGGAGGGGTTGAAGTGGTCAAAGAAGCAGAAAATAAGGAGAGAAGTTAAGGAACACCTATCTGTTAGAAGAGAAGATCGAGGAAGACAAAGAAGCAAAGAAGAGGGATCGTGGACAACTCAACAAGTGGAAAAATACATCAACGAGTGCTTTGGAGCACCTCGTGGAAAATAAGAAAATACAGGCTGGCGAAGCCCTTAAAGAATAGGTCAAGTTGACCTAGGGTTTTGGATATAGGGTTTTGACACCTAGAATTTTTCTATGTAATGTATAAATAAAGGTCTAGAATACCTGGGAGGGTTCGTTCTAAGTTGGTTCATTGATACTATGATTGTTGTTGTTCATTATTGATTGTTTTTGTTGAGAGAAATATCGATTCTGTATTGTGGATCTTCAGCTAGGTGCGAAGATCAACCCTACAGCTGGGTGCGCAGGGGGAGGGAGAGAGAGCGATCTACAAGCTAAGTGCATAGATAGAATTGTATATTTTCATTTAATAATATCAAGAACACATTTATGTGGACGTATCCCTAGAGAGAGGGTGAACCACGTAAATCTTGTTGTTCTTTGTGGTTGATGTTGTGTTATTTGTTATTGATTATGTTGTTATTGCATTGTTGTGTTAGATTTGAGATATAACTTGCGAAGTAAGCTTGGGAATGGTAAAGAATAACTAGATTATTGTGTGTTGTTGTCATGTATTCACTTTTCATTTCCTTTGGTTGTAGACACATGTGTCCTGCAACTCCCTATTTCTACTTCGGGTGAGATAGCATCTTCTTCGCAGGTGTTGGAAAAACAACCAGTAGTTAGGTCTTGTTGGTGCGTTGTAAGAGTTGAACCCTGGGGCTACCCCTGTTCCAACAAAAGTATTACTATTCGGCCTATGTGATGCCCCAACGAATTTCCAAAGAGAAATACTCAACATCTTTTAAGAATTCATGCATGATAAAGTTGAGATTTGTATGGATGACTTTACCCCTTATGGAAAGTATTTTGATGAATCCTTAGACAATCCAAATAGAGTTCTCCAAATATGTAGATAAATGAACATATCCCTTATCAATGAAAAATGCAATATGATGATGAATGAATGGATTGTGTTAGGAAACCATCTTTCCTCCAAAGGGATTGAAGTAGACAAAATAAAGTTAAAATCATCACATTACTCCCTACCCCTCTGAAACCAAAAGATATTGGAAGTTTTATTGGACATTCATGATACTACATCAGGTTCATCAAGAATTTCAGTAAGATATCTTCTCCCATGTTTACATTGTTATCCAAGGATGTAGATTATTGTTGGACTCTAAAATGTCAACAAGCATTTGAAACAATAAAAGAAAAAGTGTAGTTTCTCCTTTGCTACAAGGTCCCAATTGGGCCCTTCTATTTCATATTCATATTGTTATCACACTAAGGTGCCTTAGGTCTTTTAGCCCTTAGTTTTAAAGATTTTAAGCCTTTATATTTCATTTTTTTCTTTATTTTCTTAGTGTTATTTACTTAGGTTAGCTTGAAAAAATAAAGGCTTGAGTGTTGGCTCATTTGTTGGCCCTCACATAGATTTTTGGCCTAGGTTCATTTAATGTCTTTTGGTTTTGACTCACCTTGTGACTTGACACCAAGCCTAACCCATCCCATGACCTACATGACTTGACATGTCACTATTTTCTCTCATACCTTTATATCCTTTCCATGTTGTACCTATGTCCGATTAAAGGTGGTCAAATCATCCTTTTGGAAAAAGAGTGTTGCCAACTCACTAGGAGTTTCCATAGCGCACTCCTTGTCCTTTATTCCTTGCCACGATTCGTCATCATTTCGTTGAGGTCATGTTCTACCTTGTTTTCAGAACCACGGTTTGTTAAAATATGTATTCAAATATTTGGTTTTAATGAGTTTTCTAATGGTTTCAAAGATTTGAATGTTCTCAAACTCGACGTTGTTGAAACTGCTAGTTCAGACCAGTTCCAGACAGTGCTACGGGATTAGTTGTTGAGGTGGATTTGGAGGCTGAGGTGGCGTGGTGATCTCCTAACCAGTTTTAGAGCATGAAGTTGTCATTACTCCTCCAGCTATTATGTGAGCCCACTCCATTGCATAGTGAATCTGTGTGATAGTTGTTGCCTGAGTTTTGATAGCGACTGTGTCTACAAATCACTCCCTCCTTCATCCCTCTCCTTCCATATTTTCCCTCTCACAGACTTATAGCCACCACACCTGGTTTTCTGTTATCAAACACACAATTTCCTTCTACTCCTAAGTGTTGAGTTACTGAGAAAACATTTGTTCCTTCTATGCGTACTGCGCTACCAAAAAACGTTGTTGAAACCTTGCTACATTTCCCGTGTTCTCTCTACTTTTGGATTGGAGTGTTATTTTCCAAGTATTCAAAGACCATTGCAACAATTTTCCTTTCACTATATTATCATTCTTCAGTTTGATACCTACAGACAGTAAGGGGAGGGAAACAATTGCATTTCTTGCCTTTCAAGAGCCATCAAAACACTGTTTTGTCAAAACATGGTGAGTTAGAGGAGAATTGTAGGAAAGAGAAGCCATTATTCACTATCATTATCCCATTGAAATCTGCCTCTGTTTTCTCCCTTAGCCTTCATTATAACATAACCTATGATCCCTTGTATTTACTCATGGAGACACCTCAAAAGAAGAAGTTTCACAAGGGAGGAATTGTGGTCAAAACTAAACCCTCTTACATCCACCCTTTTGATGAAAATCCAATGGTTAGGGAAGTTTTCCAGAGGGTGGTCTACCTCTCTTTTTTCCAAAACATGCAGAGCGGACACCCTAAAGTGGCAAGGCAATTTTCCTGACATTTTGATGGCCTTAAGACTAAGGTAGGAGATCTGGATTTTTAGGTGTCTGAAGCCTCTATTGTAGCAACCACGGGGATTCCTACCACGGGAAAGAGATGGTTTAAATCCATGACTTTGAATGTTGCCTTCTCCAGGGGCTTCATAAAACCATATTATCAGACTAACAACTTGTCCAATGGAGTGCCTAGAAGTCATTTAGTTCAAGATTTTGACAATATGTTGAAGATCATCCAGAGATACTTGACATGTGAGGGAAGGTATAATATGTTATACCAGTACCATATAAGGATTCTGCTTCATTTTACTGGTAAAGATGAAATGAATATTCCTTTCTACTTGTTGAGGAGCATGGGGAAAATGTCTGATAGATTCCAAGCCAAGTCCAAGGTTGTGGACACTAGTGTCTTTCACTCTGGATTGATCATGATGTTGGTTTTGGAAAAATTGAAGAAGAGAAACATCCCATGGGAACAATTCATTGTTTCTTCTCACATGAAGATGGACATAGCTTCAACTCCTCAGTCAAATATGCAAATTCCTTTTCCATCTACTATCGATGCCCCAGCAAGAGCAAGCAAGAAAAGAAAGATTAAATCTATTGCTCAAGATAAAGAGGTTATTAAGGAAGTTGAAGAAACAAAGAAGGAGGCTTATCATTCTCCACAGAGAGACTTTTCACCTCCTCCTGCACCAGAATTGGAAGAGGTCCCCTCATCCACTAAAGCTACGACCAACAAGGGAAGAAAATTACATTTCTCTTCACCCTCTGCAACAACTAGCACAAAGGTTAGGAAACCCTTTACTAGATCATAATCTCTCAAGGAGGTTGTTGAAGCACAATCCTTACCCAAGGTTTCAATTCCAAAGAAAAACAAAGATGAGGGAAAAGGCATTGAGAATCTTATTGAGGTGATAGATAGAGACCCTGTGTAGCAGAAATATGAAGGTGAAGCCATGAAGAAGCTTGTTCAGGTGATTAATATCAACACTCCACCTAGCAATCACACCTTCAAAAGATTGATTAGATAGCTCAAGGAGGCTAGGAAGGAGTTTTCTCATTTAAAGGAAAAAGGTTTATCTGAAAGAATTAAGATGAAGGAGATTATCGATATGTACATCAACACCCTTGATTTGGAAAGATCTGTAGAAAGAAGAGTCCTTCCTATCCATAAGAAACTCAAGAACCTTTATAGAAAAAATAGAGGCTTTCAGTCTCAAAATAGAAAACTCAAGGCAAGACTGCAATACTTCAAGGATGAAGTGGCTTAAAGGAATTTGAATGTGTTGGTTGAAGCTGCCATTGAAAGAGAGGAACTAGTTGTTGGATTACCGAGAGGGGGGGTGAATCAGTAATAGCGTAATTATAATCCTTTTTCTCCAAATAATACAAGTGTTATATCAATGTAGAATTATTATCCAATAATGAGCAATAAGAAATGAACAATCACACACATACAAAATACACCAGTGTTTTATGTGGAAACCCAAATCGCGAGAAAACCACGGAATGCTTTATCTTATATGTCTTGAATAATTACATTCATTGGAAGCACCAACTTCCTTTGTTTTCTAGTTACAACTAGAAGGAGGCTTCAACCCCCTAGTTTCTCAGGCTACAACCTGAGGGAAGCTCCAACTCTCCAATTCTCTGGCTGTAACCAAAAGGAGGCTACAACCCCCTATGTTCTCCATCTACAACCGGAAGGTGGCTACAACCACCTTTCCTTGCCCCTTCCAACCGCCTTGAAGTAGAAGTAGAATGATGGAACCATTGTCACACTATCACTGTGAGATATACCATTGTAAACATGTACCAATAAACCTAAACCATGCATCAACCATACAGCAACTTGTACCTCAACCTGTAATCAACTTGTACCATAAACAAGTGCACCAACCTGTACCAAAAAAATTGTAATCAACCTATACCATAAACAAGTGCAACCAACCATGTACCAAGTATGTACCAATCATGTGTCAAGTACTCATCAACTCTAACTCATCAATATGTACCAACATCATCAACTGTACTCCTCATGTATGTGCCAACTCATCAACTACTTGTCTCAACCATGTACCCAACTTGTACCTCAACCAAAAGCCCTCATCAATTTCATCATCCAAATATGATTTGTAACTCTGTAATAGACCTTTTGTATATGATCACATACCTAAAAACCTTCCTTAACTTTAACAACAAGAGACTAGCATTTTCATCAAACGTTTCTTTAGTCTCACAAGACTAGTTTTGGATTAGTCAACAACCCTAACTTGAAATATGTTAGCCTATGGCTTACCTTTACCAATCACTAAGTCTAAATTTTCACCTATATTTGTATTATTCATTTAGTATATTAGTAATATATCCTCAAGTGATGACTAATGATTTAGTTAAGATTGCCTAGCCTAGTCATCATGCATGATTTTAGGATCTAGAGAAAATCTCTTTATGAGGTGGCATCACTCATTGTACTATAAATATGTACCATTGGTGTGAACACATTAAGTGTTGGCTAATATGCCTTTTCCACCATGTTGTTATTCTTGTTTATGTTTTATCAATTGGTATCAAATCCATGGTGAAAATTATGAAGGAAGAGCAACTAGTGTAGTTTAGTTTCGAGGACCGTATCTAGAATAGACCGCATTGGAGGTTGGATGAGGTATAGCCTACGATGAAGAAATATTGATGCTATGAAAACATATATCTACACATTTTTGGACAGAAATGAAAAAGACGAGGTCATAGTTTTTTAACTTATTATTGATTTAAGATGCAAATGTTTTTTTTTTTTGAAGAATCTTCCATTGCATATCTTATTGGCTCTGTTATTTCAATAATCTATGGAAAGTGAAAGAGCATTGCTTCTAATATTGTTGAATAAAGTGAAGGAATCCATCATAATCAATTATCAATTGGATCTGCATTGGTGGTCAATTATGTCCAGTAATCTAGAACACCATACACATACAAAGGGATTGAACTATGGTAGGGAACCTACCACTAATCCACCGTTTGTATATACCTTTTGTTGTTGGCTTAATTTATTCTTTCCTCTCTGCTTGATGCTTTCCTTGATCAATTAATATTTCCTGGTACAAGTGATCTTTGTTTTTTATCCCGTTTCTCGTAATTCTCGATAGATATTTAGCCTGTTACGAGATTTAGAAGAGGAGCGCCATTTTGATCTAGGGTGCAAACACAAGCAATCTTCCCATAATTTTTTGTATATCTCCCATGATCTCCAGATTACCCACCCTTCCCATGATTTGGTCCAGCTCTTCAGTGCATATAAATAAGGAAACCACAAAATCTTTAGATCTGCGATCTGATTGCACCAACAAAGTGATCCGATTTGTCCAATTTGCAGAGCGATTCATATCATTATCTGGGAAATTGTCTCGAGAAATTTGTTGTTGTTGAGAGCCCGAAAACCATCGATCTGATGTACTCTCCATAGATCGGACCATGAAATACCCTGATCTACTCACACGTGTTCTTCCAACATCAAAATCGTTCATTCCCATATATTCTTCGTCTTTGAATGCAAATCCATGTTCCTAAGATCTGTGGAGGGCGCATGAAGTTTTTCATGAGAGCCTGTAATTGTTTTACTGCGATCTGGGCAAGAGTAATAAGAGAAACATGATGTTTTCACAAATCTAGATCAGCCAAATACGTAGCAACAAAATCAATAACACCCAGTGAGAAGATTCATGCAATGAAGATTTGATTTGATCCACGAGCCTGCGATCTGCAAAGATTTGCGTTAATAGCTCTCTCTTATTTTCCATGTCAATGGTGCACTACTTTTTCTAAATTCTAATATTAAATCTCATCACCGAGAACAAAGGGTATTAAATTTCAATCTTCTTTTTTGATATCTCAATTCACAGTTTTTAATTAGATTTCATTTATGATTTCTTCATATAAAACAAAACTATGCACAGACTTTCAGAAATCACTTCTTAAAGTTTAAGAGTGGTATGTAAAAAGGATCTACAAAGCATATTTATATATGTTTTGAAAGTTTTTTAAAGTAATTTACTTCTAAATCTAATTTGAAGTATTACTACATTATGATATTTTCACTTTTTATATAAAAGTGATAAAGGGGGAGTTAAAAGAGAACTAAAGAGTTTTCTATGGGAAGTTGTAAGATAATATTTTCTTGAGAAAAATTGTATTGTTTTTTTAAGTTTTTGAGAGAAAAAGAGAAATATTATGAATTGAAAGCCTTGTTAAAGCATGGTGAAGGAGAAAGTACATTGTAGCATTCCCATTGTATGTGGTCTCGTAAGAGAGGTACTTATAATAAAATTGAAGTATTTTTTTTTGTGTTCTAGATCCGCCCGAAATTGAATAAGGGGATCTCAGATACACCTTGTGTAGTGTGTTGTGGTGAATATTTGCATGGTTCCTTTATGATGTTTAATGTCTAGTTTTGACATAAACACGTTTGTAATGTATCATTTAACGCATCATACATTGAGTACAAGCAATTTAATTCCAACACACAATTAATGCTAGTGAAGTACAAACAATCAAAGCACATATGATCAAGCATCTATGAAGAACATTCTCAAGCATTCAACTCATCAACCACATCAGTAATGGACAAATCAAAGGATTTCAAACTCAACAAATCATGGAGCATTTGAAGTTAAATTGTAACTTGCAAACAATATTTGTTGTAAGATTACTTGATCAAGTCGATTTGTACTTGCAATAATGCCTTTGTAAGTTTACTTGCCTTTTTGAAATCAAGTTGAGTTGAATTGAATTTTTCATAAGGTGCATTCTCGGCTGAGCCTGACACCCAAGATTCATTGTAATTTTTGAGTCGAAAATGACAAGGTTGAGTACTTGAAACTCAAATCATTGTAATCAAGTTTTTGGGTGCATTTTCAGTAGTATCCAACACCCTCAACTTCTTGGAAGAAAGTAAGAACTGTACAAGCGAGCGTAAAACAAAATCAAGAGAGCGTGAATTTCAAGCGAGCGATTCAAGTGAGGGAGTTGTAGATAAGCCTTATTCTATCGAGTCAAATTGTAATCAGGATCTACCTGCATAAGGAGACATCATTTAGGGTTTTGAAATGGCTCGAAATCTAGAATTATTAGAGTTACTGAAAACTCTAATAAACACCACTGAAGACAACACATTGATATTGAACAAAGAAACTCTTCAATCAATTCTAACTTGTTTTCAAGTGACGCAAGATAAAGTTAGACTTCTTCAATATCTATCCCAACTATTGAATGATGAAATCAGGGATCTCAAAAATCAACTGCCAGTGAAGTGTTATGAACTAGTTTTTGTTCATCACAACCCTCTGTATGATGATGAAGATGATGATGATGATGTTTTTGATCAACAATCAGTGAAGGAGAAACTCAATAAGACAACTCCAAATGTAGACAAAGATGAAGCTATTCTTGAACCTACTTTGCAAGAGTTTTCTTTTGAGTTTAATGAAGAAAACCTTTCAATGTTGCAACAACATGCAGTAAATCCACTTCCATAGATTTCAAAGCAATAGGTTCATAATACACTTTCCAAGCCCATAATCAGACCTTGGGAATAAATCATCTACAACAAGAATAGAACAGGACTTGGATATGACAAGGAAGTTAACTTTCATATTCCCGATTATTCCAGACCAATCCAGTTCCAAAGTGTTGGATTCCTTCAAGATGTTTCAACTTCACCTATCACAGTTGAGCATCAAAATGATAAATTCCAACATTGCAATCAAGTTTGTCACAAGGAAAATCAGTGTTTTGATCTCCATCCTTGCCAGCATTGTGGCAAGAATAACCATTCTTCAGACATATGTTCAACACTGAAGAAATATGCAAGATTGAAGATTCATTATGAGTGGATTGATCCTTGGAAGTGGTCATCAACAACCAATTGACTATATAAGTCTTACCGTAGAATTGAATCTCGAGTAAAGACCAATATTGTAGCACATAACATTTGTGTACCTCACATAAGTGGCCCCCTTACGGTGTAGCTTTCGAGCATGACCCTCACGGGATGAGATAACATGTATTTTTTTTCACATGCCCACTTTGTGTTGTACTCAAATGGAACAAGTATGGTACTCTCTTGAGCATAGAAGGGGGGAGTACAATGTTGTAAATCTCATGCACCTTAAGGGGGAGAGTTCAAAATTCTAGTGATGATGGTTCATGAAACCACTTGTGGTCTCTCCTTTCAGCTGACAAAGGGGGGAATTGATGATGGAATTGAACATTGGTTGTCAGACAGAAAGTTTCTACAACAAAAAACATCAAGTATGCCAGATGGGAAAATTTTTCCAAATGGGCAACTACAGTCTATAGATGACAAACTTTGCCAGAATTATGGTTCAATAAGTTTAAGTTGAATCATACATAATTTGGATGTTAATTTTTATTTTGAGAGCAATGATGTGGACATTTTGTTCACATAAATGGTCACTCGACCTAGCAGAGGACAAGAGGAAATATCTGCATTGCAGCTTGGCATTTGATTAAGTTGTTAGGCATTTTCAGAGATGTGTCAGACTAGAAGTTGATTCACTTCTCTTGGTTCGCTCTCATCAGATTGGAGTTTACATTAAGTGAATAAATTGCATGCATCCTGTCTCACATGATTACATAGTGATATTTTCCAGAGATGACAGACTTTGGCAGGATTATGGTTCAATGACTTGCAATTGAATCATATACAGTATACATTGGGATGTTGGTGGACACCTAATAGTGTCAATATTGGTTAGTGGTTATCTAAAAACCATCAGATACATGGTATCAATTGGTTAGTGGTCATCCCAAACCATAGATTCAGAGAGCACTTCAGTGATACACTGATATTAGAGTGGTGATACTACATATTCACCAATTAGCAGAAGACATTAGATTATTCTAGCTCAAATACTTGGCAAAATGATCAAATTTTCAAGCAATCGGGAAATGTTCAGATATTGAATCTTTTCACTTCCATATCTCAACTATATTCCAGTTCATTTCAAATGAACAAGTTCAGCATCCATATTGGTGGTTTTTCAGGTGGTTCTTCATTGAGGCTTAGCTCAGAAGTTTCAGTATGAAGACTTGGAATTGATACCATTTTATGTTTTTTTGCTGGTATTATTGATCGGACTTGTGATTGAGGGGGGGATTTTTAGCCTATGGCTTACCTTTACCCATCACTAAGTCTAAATTTTCACCTATATTTGTATTATTCATTTAGTATATTAGTAATATATCCTCAGGTGATGACTAGTGATTTAGTTAAGATTGCCTAGCCTAGTCATCATGCATGATTTTAGGATCTAGATAAAATATCTTTATGAGGTGGCATCACCCATTATACTATAAATATGTACCATTGGTGTGAACACATTAAGTGTTGGCTAATATGCCTTTTCCGCCATGTTGTTATTATTGTTTATGTTTTATCAAAATAATCATAACTTTGTACCTGTAATGAATAAAGATCTGAAACTGATATACAATGTTCTTCAGTGTGTTTTATGCAATTCCTCCAGGTGTTACTACTTGGAACCTCTCAAAAAAGGAGTTATGGCAAAAATGGCACACCTTGCTGAATTTTGGCTCATTCTAGAGAGCGACCTTGTAGAGCATGCCCCGCATGGAATATTTGTTGGCTTGATCTAAAATTGTTACACAGAATACTAAATACTGTACTATAACCAACACATTACATATTACTGAATTTGGATCTTTTATGAAGAAGTTATGATGTGTTTACCTGAAACACCTCTTTTTGACTAGTTTCAGGACTAGCCACAAACCCTATTTTCCACGGAGTGTAACTCCAAAAATACAACGACCCACAAGCTTAATTTTTTACCATGTATACTTGGATATGTTTCCTCAATGGAATATCATATTCACAGTCTGAATCATTCTAGAAAAAAAATTATTGTGAAAATGGTGAGATGACCTGAAAAAAACATACCTTAGAAAGCATCATCAAAAGAATTTATCCTTTCTTGAATTCCGGCCTTATTTTATTCACTTTCCTCAGAAAATCGGCTAATATATCCTTTGGTTACCTTAGACACCTATAGGTATTCAATATGCTCAAGTTTGTCTTAAATGAGAGAGCCTTTCCTTTTATTTATCCTCTCCAAGTAGCTTCCTTAAAAATATCTTCTAGGTCACTTTGCCCACTTTCCTTATTTTAGGGTTAACCCACTTCTAATTTCTCCAAAATTTATTATTGAATTATTTTATTTTGTGTTCACTTTGAATTATAGTACACTCATCACTTCACTTTATTATTTACCTTTTAAAATCTCTTAAACCACTTTGACTACTTTGACCTTTTGGGGCTTCTAGATGACATATGAGGGTCCTCCAAGTTCGTAAGGCCATAACTCTCAAAACGTGAGGAGTTATGTGACGTTCCACATACCACCAGAAATGGAATGACATTTACTATCCATATAGAATAGTATTACCTAAAAATGTATCAAATCTCATACCGTTATCTATCAAACAAACTTGGGTTCGTTACCCAAACCTAGGTTCTCCAACTTCTCATGGCCATAACTCTCTAACCATGAGGAGTTATGTGACGTTCCACATACCACCGGAAATAGAATGACAAGAACTATCCATATAGGATATTTTCACTAAAAAATTCACTAGTTTTCATCTCATTATTCCACAAATAAGCATGGGTTCTCTAACCATACTTCTAAGATAACTCAATCTGCAAAGCGTCTTCCTGTGTGGGATTTCACCATAAGGGGACCACTTTGGAGTTCACCCATTTATACTTATTATCAACCATGAAAAAAAAATAACAAATCATCTTTACATCAAACAATCTTGGATCCATTACCCAACCTTTGTGCTATGGGGATTTCTTCAAGGGTTGACATCAATGACAACCAACCTTAATCAACACTAGTAGTGAAGAAAAGCACACCTACAGTCAAGAAGACCACCCCTGCAAAATAAAAACATGATTTTGTGTTAAAAGGAAGACCTCCTTCCACAAGGAGGAGTGCTAGGTTGATGAAATGATTGGGGGGATATAAGCTCCATTTTTTAGAATGGTCTCTTTTTGCAAGAGTAAGTGATAAAGGATGTTTAAGTTTTTTCCACCTATACAGGAATATACAGGCTTCTAACCTATCATCTTAAGGTTATTGATTAGTCTTATCATAGAGAAGAGCACATAAATTTTGTAATGTCATGGCACTGTGGAATTGTCTATATAGCATGGCCTTCCATTTTGATACCTAAAGTGTTGCGAAAGCTCCTAGCTGAAGTACATAGGAACGCTACCAAATCTCCTAAGTTGTGTAACCATGGTGCTACTGAATTTGCAGGGATATATTACAGTGGCGCTACCAAATTCGTTTTGATGATGGGTGCTACCCATTCTGCAGGACTAGTTCAGTGAGGGCACTACTAATTCCACAGAGATTTACAGGCTCGGCACTACCAAATTGCACACAGAGATACACAGGCTCAACACTACCAATTCCACAGGCCTGTTTTGTATCTGCGCTACAAAATGTGCAGAGTATTTTGCAAGGGTGCTATAGAAACTCACTACCCAGTGCGCTACTGAATGGTGCTACCAACTAGCACCTGGAATCAAGGGGTTTGATTTTATCACTCTTCAGGGTGGTTGATGATGTGGAGAAGAGATAAGACCATAGGTGGAATCATGATGACAACATACAACCTCTACAGGACACTTGGAATGAAGAGGGATGTGCATCAATGAAGACAATGTTAGTTAAAGTTTGTTGGATTGGTTACCAACATGTTTCCTTTTTTATAGCATATATGTTAGTACAGGTGTTAGATTGAATAACTGATTTTGAAAATCCTATGGGAGGAATGTCATCTCGCACCTCTAGTTGTTTCCTTCCCTTTTTGTTATAAATATATATTCCAAATGATTTAGAGGGTTTGAATGGTTGATTTGGGCTCCCTTATTGTAATATTTCGATTAAGCATACTAGTTCTTTGCTTATGTACTTGACTTGAGAATTTTTTATTAATATAAGTTAGTTTCTCTTATTCCATCTTTTTGCCTCTATACTGAAGTTGTCATGATTGAATGATTCACATGATATTGTTATAGTTGTATTATGATGAATTTTTTATTACAGTATTGTTATGATGTTCTTCAGTGTTCTTTAAACTTTGAATTCAAGAAGATCTTGTGTTTGAGTTTTTCCTGATTATGTTGCTTGAAGACCTGATGTCAATAGATTACCTCTACATTTCCCTCACCAAAGTCTTCCTTATATTCACTTTTACTCCCATTCACTGACTGAAGTTAATCAAGACCTCAATTACTTGTGCATGCTAGCCCATATTTCTGATTTTAAACATCATTATCATGAGTCTTGTCCATTTGAGTCCCAGGGATGATTTTAGGGGCTAAATTTCTCTCATGGGCTAATTTTCCATGGTTTTTCCAAAAATGATATTTGCTATTTTAAAAATGATTTGCCCAAATTCTATAGGATAAAATTATTTTACCTTAAAAATCGCCAAAATTTTATAAAAACTATATAAAATCCTAGAAATTTGAATATTTTTACAAAAATATAGCCAAACATTTATAGTTGGCATATGAAGTATTAGTAAGATTCGCCAAGGTTTCTACATTTTAAAATAAATTTCCATCCTTAAAATCTTCCCTGCATTTGACCTTTTAAACACTCATTTACATTTACACATAATCTAATGGGTATTGGGCTTATCATCTTTGCAATCTGAGGATCATTCTTAGTGCTAACACATACTGATGCATCAGAAAAATATGTAGGAGCGGTCTTAGGATAATATGAAGATAACAAACCTTATGCAATTTATTTCATAAGTAAAAAATTGGTTGGTCCAGAGCTAATCTACATTGTTATAGAAAAGGAACTTTTAGCAGTAATTCATGCTCTAAATAAATTCAAACATTATATTACAGGATATATAGTTTTTGTACATATATATCATGCTTCCATTAGATACTTTATGAATAAACCTGACATCAATGGTAGAATGATTAGATGGTTTTTTTTATTACAACAATTTGATCTAACTATTTGATGTAACTTTACAGATTTTGTTTCCAGGTTGACTATTCATATTGAAGAAGGCATGATTGATGAGCAATTTCTAGATGAGAACCTCTTTGCCATATCAACACAAACCCCATGGTTTTCTGACATAGAAAATTAGCTGACAACAAGGAATTTTCCTCAACATTTATCCTACATAGAAAGATGCAAGATTGTCCGGAAAATCTCAACCAATACTTGGGTAGCTAGTTATCTATTCAAACTTTTTCCAGACCAAGTATTGAGGAGATGCATAACAGAAGATGAGGTACATGATATCCTCCATGCTTCTCATGATGAACCATGTGGAGTACACTATGCATAAAAGAGAACAACTTACAAGATCCTACAAGTTGGATACTATTGGCCAACCCTACAAAGAGATGCTCAAAAATACACTTCACGTCGTGATGAATGTCAAAGAATGGGGAAGCTTGCAAAGAGGAATGATATTCATTTGCAGACCCAAGTATCATTGGAACCATTTGACAAGTGGGGCATGAAATTTATAGGCCCAATATATCCACCATCAGGGTAGAAGAGGAACATACCAATATGAAATGAATATCTAACCAAATGGGTTGAAGTAAAAGCTATGAAAGATGCCACGGAAAAAAAA
>ML805717.1:179303-206526 GCA_009831015.1 Picea engelmannii
GAATATAATCATCAAGACAACAAAGTTATAATTATAGAGGAAACTTTGTATCATGTAGAAACTATTGCACCATGCAAAAATACAGTTCTATAGAATACTCTGTATCCTGTAGAATGCATTAAAGCCACAATATCTGAGATCCTTTTGTAAAGGAAACTTTTTAGCACCAATATCAAAGATAAATTATTCAACAACAATATCAAGAAGGGGATCTTCAAATCATTCAATCGATCCATCGGCCAAGGAATGACGACCAACAATACACTATGTCATTACTTCAGAAACCTACAAACAAAAATAAAATGCATACAAAGGTAACATAGGTAAAACAAGCATATCCTCTCTCCAACATTCGTTAATCCTCATACAATTATATACATGATTATTTTATATGTTCAAAACATTTATAAAATTCTAGCTTAGTGATGAGACCAAGGACATTAAGTTGTCTCGTCATAGGGTGGTGGTCATAATTCGTGTTAAGGTTTAATTAATACATTGAGTTAAGTGGTTAAGTGGAGGATCATTCAAGGACTCATTAAATACTGCAAAGGAATGAATTAAGGAGTACTTAAACCATCGGGTCGATAGGTGTGACAAGACAACAGTCTAAATTCAAAATTTGGGCATAACTCGAAGTAAAGGGGCAATAAGAGTACCATTTTTAAATTGTGAGAGAAGAAGGGTGATTTCAAGTTGTGCTAAGAAAGGAGACAAGGTCACATGATAGAAGGACGGGAAAAGAATTCATTCAGGGAGATAAAAACTGTTCCAGGAATAGGGTTTCTACAAGTAGCCATTAAACCCTCATAGACAAAGAAATCTCTCTCCATTGTTTAAAATATTCTCAGATGTTGTTAAAATTCCTATGTTCTGCAAACATATGGTTGAAATTGCCATTGCTAGAGTTTGTATGATTTTTTGAGAAAAGAGCCTGTGTCCTATAGAAACTAGATTTACATAGTCCTGTAGAAATCCATCTGCACAGTTCATGTAGGAACGACTGTGGAAATATTATCTTTCCCTAAATTTGCTTAAAGATCCTTCAGATTTTTTTCTTCTCCCAAGTAAATTCTTGATGAAATTTTATAGCTACCATAATTTCCTAAAGCAAGCCCCAAGCTGTTATATTCATTGAACAAGTGCCTCTACAAGAAAATAATAACCATATTTTCTCTCATTTTCTCTCTTAAATGACTTTTCCCTTGATACCAGCCTTGAGAATTTTAATCATCGGCAACAACCATGGGAGATGGGTTTTTTAAAAGGGAGCCAACAAAACCTTCTACGGTCTATGATAATCCATAGATATTGGAAATCTTTCAAAAGTGTAATTGGTTGGGGTATTTTGAAAACATTAGAGGGTATGATGATGAAGATACCATGGAATTTTCTCTAATTTTTCATAATATCTAGGAGTAGGACTATGTGGACATATTAATAGGACTGATAATTAGAGTCAATGAAGCCACCATCAGTAAGATATCTAGTTTTCTCATGGGTCTCCATTAGGATAAAGAGGAGAGACAAGAAGCCATTAATTCCAAAAAGGCATTCTTCTTCCCAAATGAAAATCCTCATGAAGACAAAAATGTTATTAATAAGGAAATACTTCCCCATACTTCGTTGTTATAACCCTAAATTTCTCCATACATGCATACCTGGCATTTGGCCCTCTTACTTGTTATTTTTGCCAAGCCATCACTGAGTAGCTCTTATTAAAAACACTATTTTTGAAGATGTACGCGCCCTGCACCACTACTTCCTACATACACACACTTGGTGCACCACTACAGCCTGTGTACATACTAGTTGCACCATTACAGCCCGCATATACTTGCAAAAGTTGCAAAAATTAAAAATTTGCAAGGAATTCGTTGAGATTACGGGCTATTGGGTAGTTTCCCAACTGATCCACCGCCTATATCCCATCACCCAACCGAATAACCATCCTTTTGTCATATAAAAGGAGGTTTTGGGGTCTCATTCCCAAGATAAGCATAAGAACAATGAAACTTTGCCCGTTTCATATCCCCTCCTTGCCCTAAGTATTTGCAACCTTGTTGAGAGAATTGCATCACAATTCCCCATTTTGCCCCTTTTTCCTCCATTATAAGCCCAGTCCATTTCCCAAAGAGAAGGTTGAGAGAAGAAAGATACGCGGAGGTGCACTTGGAGCTTGGTGAAGAGGATCCCAAACCAGGTTTGTGGAGCATTCATCGACCTTGTTGTAAGTAAACATTGTGATATCAATAAAAGAAATACTTTTTATGTCCTGAAATATGATATGTCAAATGTTTGCATTTGATTTATGCTTTATTCTAACATCTAACCCGTGATTTATATATGATATGCATGTTTTTTAGTTTCATGTTTATCTGTTTGTGAATGCAGGTCAGCCTTGGGAGGAGGCTTGGAGTCAACGGAGCTATCAAATGTGAGAGGATTGACATCAGACACGCAGTAAAAGGTAAAGTTACCTGATCTTTTCACTTTGTATTTCATGTATGAATTTGGGGTATGTTCGGGGTAGTTAGAAAGGTAGGAGACTTTTAGACAGTTTTGATATGCCTGGATGTTTAACCCTAGTGTAGTCCATAGGAGGATTTTCCCGCTATAGCAGAATTGGCAACCATAATGGGGAAGACTCTAGGGTTTTAGGGGATTTTTTTGGGTGTTTGATTAGTTTTATTACCTTTTGAGTTTCTGTAAGTCTATTGAGTCTTTAAGGGATTATGGTCACCTATTGGTGCCATACCAGTTCTCCCTGCTCTATTAGTCTTCCTGTTTGTTTTCTTTTTTGAGGATTTACAGAGGTTTATGTGGTTTGTAGTGGGTCTGCACGCATACATGCGTGCCATGATTCATAGATAGCTCGTGTACATACGCAGGTTGCTTAAGTGTTAGTAGCGTGCATGTGTCAAGAAATTTTTCTTTAAGAAGAGACAGTCAACCTCTTCCCTTATTGAAGTCATACTTCTCAGGGTTTCTTGATTAAGTACAGAGTCTCTGTTGTTATAGTCATAGCCTAGGTTTGATGTCAGTTTGCTTATTCTTTTAAATATTTCTTGTGTTTTCTTTGAAAGGGTTTTAAACCAGTCTGTGAGTCTTTGATCAGCCTGTTTGGTGTCTTCAGTGACTCCCTACGATCCACAGTAGGTCGAAGGTCAGTTTCAGTCTTGTCTTATCTTTTACTTTTTCCCTTTCTCTTGCTTTAAAGGAAAGAAAAAAAAATGTATTTCGAGTTTTCTTGTTTGAAGCATTTCAAAATTAAAAAAAAAAAAATTATTTCTTTGTTTGGTTAAGTAGTTGGGTTGATTATTTTGCTTGTTAGGAAAAAGAGTTATTTTCTTAAGTTCTTTACTGGTTTCTTAGAACATTAAGTAGCTCGTAGTCGAGCGAAATTTCATTTTTAGGTTTTCCTTTAAAAGATCTTAGAAAAATTTAGTTATGAAAGTTGGTTAAAGAATTAGTTGCAAATATTTATTTTTCAAATAGAAGTAACTTTTCTTTCAGTTTCAATTGTTTAAGCCTCCTCATCTCTCAAAACACATCACTAGTTTCATTTTCATTTCCTTGAATTAAAACAAGCCATTTAAAATTAATGCTAAATTAAAATCAACAAGACTTTATGTTTGTAGGGTCAATCAACTAGTCTAGGATAGATCCTTGAATTAGGTTGGAGAGGAAACTCTTCAAGGATAATAAACAAACATTGAAGTCAGAGCTAGGGAGTGTAAAATTCTAGTAAATGTGAAATTTATCTGGGACCCCCCTCTAACTATAAGTTTTAAACCTATGAAGTAAAGAAATGCATATAGATTCTTAAGAAAAATAAAAATTAATCAATGGATCATACACAGTACACAGAGATTTATACCGGAAACCCTTAACCAGGAGAAAACCATTCAACGCTTCAGTGTATTGATTTCACCATTCACCATACAATATATATACAATGTTTTTAGGTATTTCATAGATACCAAATCCCTAATCCCTTAATCCGGGATTAATTTAGAAAACCGCTAAAAATAGCAAAATCCACTAAAATAGAAAAAATGAGATGCAAAGAATATAACACATATTGAACACTAACACAAGGGATAAACATGAGATCGTGTGTGGAAATGTAGCAGAGATAACCCGTCCAAAGCTATACCAAGTGTAGTGGGGAACACATATTGAGGACTTGTCATGGGATACTGTCGGTTTCATTTGCCTACGGAGCTTCATGGACCCTAAATCTATTCGAAGTCCTCATTTGTCTTCTAGGCCACTTGATTTCGATACCCTCGATAGTTTTCAGGCTTGATACCCTACTCATTGCGGTCCATTCGATTGTCAATTGTACCCGCCTGGTGACTATTCGCAAGCTGGAAACCTAATTGCCTTTATTCTAGAGACTTACAGAGATGACTGTGGGGGTATATTGTGATACCTAGGGTAGACATTGGGCCATGCTTTGAAAAGTATAACCGGAGTTTGATTCCATGTTCGAGTTTCACTTGCACCTGTAAGTTTCTCTAGTGTTGGTTGGCGTAACTGTTTTTCCTACTAGATAGTGGTTTGCTTGATTTATCTTATAGGAATTTTTCTAGGGTGTACTCTGTGCTCCCTAGTTTTCCATAGTGAGTTAGTTATTCATTGCTTTGGGTCTCTAACCTAAGGTAGTATACCTCCCACTCCATCGATCGTGAGGACTTTTCGGTCTTCTGCTTAGAAACATGGAGTTGCCTCTTTATAAGCATTGTTTTGATAACACTGGTTCACCAGAGTCAGTGTGTGAGACGTTTACGGACTTGAACGATCCTAGAAGGGGAGAAATTGTGCATAATATCTTCATGGAAAAATTTACTAATGATACCAACCAAGGAACCCCTTCACAAGGGGATTCTTGTGCTTTTCCTTTCTTCAAAAATGTTGGTGTCCCTTTGATGGCCACTTTGTACATTCCTGGGTTGAAAGTAGGTCTACCAGTTTGGTCGGGCACCATTCAAAATGTCTTGAATTCCCTTGACGCTTGTCAGTTAATCACTTTATTTCATGGTCACCATGTTGATGTTCCTTTGTCAACAAAGTTTTCTCCTCCTCCTTCTCCCACCTCTAGTGAAAGTACAGTTACTAGTAATCAGAAGTCTAAATGAAATAGAAAGAGGAAGAATAGGAAGAAGAAGTCACCAACCTCTACAAGTCATGTTGAATATAGTTCCCCAGCCTCTGCAATTCATGTTGGGGCAAGCACCCGGCCTCTGCAAGTCATGTTGGGGGGGAAAGTCCAGTCACTGCTAGGAATACTAACAATAGGTCTATAGCCTCTGCGAGTCATGTTATCAACCCATCACCAACCTCTGTAAGTCATGTTGGAGATGCGCAACCAGCCACTGTTAGTCATGATGGGGGCATTGATTCTATTGAGAAACCTAGATGGATAGTACGTAAGCCTAAGTTCCCTTGTAATATTTGCAAGGGATATCACCTTACTCATATGTGCCCTGGCATTCCATAGGTACAAAGATTGTGGTCCATGTATACAATCTCTTCTGATTCTGATTCTTCTAAGGTTTCCTCATGGTCTATTCAGTCTTTGGTTGATGAAGTGGTCATTCTGATGCAATCTTCAGCTAATCCCACTCCTCTTTTGGGGGGTGAGGTGCCTTTATACCATGTAATCTCGTAGCCTATTCAGCCATTGGTTGAGAAAGTGATCACACCGATATAGTCTTCGACTGATCCCACTCTTCTCTTGGAGAGTGTCAAGTCCATCAAAGCGGTCATGCCAATGCAATCTTCAGTTGATCCCTCTCTTCTCTTGGGGAGTGATGTGTCTATTGACTATGTTTTTAGCATTTCTAGTTCATTACTTTCATAACAAGGGGGAATTCCGCTCACTTCGAGAACACCCCCTCCAAGCCCTAGGATGGTTTCCTTTGATTAGAATGATCTTGTTGATCCTCGTCTTCCTTCTTCCGCACCCTTTCAAATAAGGGTTGAAGTTAATTCAACAAACACTTATCAATGTATTGTGGATGAAGGAGCCTCTGCAAGTATTATATCCTCCTCAGTTTGGAAAGTCTTGGGATCTCCCGAGATTGTGTCTGCTTCACATGAGATTTTGGCTTTTGACATATGTCCTAGTGAATATTTGGGGGTTCTTCCTCAGTTTCCTATCTCATTAGACGTAGTTGTCGAATCTTACATCCCCACACACACACATGCAAAGAATATAACACATACCCAAAATTCGCCCACTTGTTGTTTTCTTTGCATCCAGGGGTCCACAGGATTATATAGTCAACAATCTAGGGCAGCAATGCCCATTGTTACTCTACACCAAGATAAATTTTTTGTGCTCACAGACTTTGTCAATGAATATGCAACATTCTTCAAAGTGTCAACCTTTTCCAGCAACACCTTCTTTTCTTCAACCATGTGTTGGATACTTCTTTCCTTTACCATCTGAGTTATTGACCCAGAGTTCATGTCTTTTGGGTTTCCAACAAATCCTCTAAAACTATCATCCCTCTTGGTAAACCAGAAGGAAACATAGTACACAGAATGCACTATGCGATCTCACCCGAGATAGATTTAAATGGGTGGTTGTAAGACTCAGGTGTTTATAGCTTGGGATTGAGTATGAGATATGGGTTTATTATTCAGATCCATGTACTATGAATTGTGATGGAAATTTACTATTACTCACGGGTGTGCATTTATCTTTCACAGTTTATTTCCTGAAAAGCACAATTGCATTCCATAACAATGTATTAACTCATTCATTAAGCATAACAAGTAAATGCTAAAAGAAAACAAAGATATACATGCATTCATCATATTACGTAGATATTATCATGGTTCACTCCCCCCTGTGCTACATCCACAAAGATTTGTCTCTAGGCTCTTTTATTATGGTAGTTTTGCATCACCAGTGTCGCGCGCTTACAATTCCCCTCAGATGAGTAAGATTTGTATGAGGCGAACTAGATCGCACCAGACTCCATAGCCTACGATCTAATCCTCAGATCTTCCTTCTCTCCTCTGTTCTTACCTCAACAAATTACAAAAATGGTTTGTAACAATATTGCATAACGTATCAAATCGTACATACTATGATGGAAGATTACAAAAGCTGAACTAATTCAAAAAGAAAACGAACCTCCATATATATATATATATATATATATATATATATATATATATATCTATATATATATATATAATGTTAGGTCTTCCTCCCATGTGTGTGTGCTATTCTTCATCCAGCTGTCGCTTTCCTTGTGCACGCTTTCTTGCATGCGCATGTGATGTTATTTCTCCAGTTGTTACCTCGGTTTCTACGCGCTTTATTTCCCACAATCGTCCTTCTTTCCAGTTTGGCCTGGTACCAACAGCCCCCCAACACTAACATGTGACTCATCCCAAGTCACCTAATCCCTATGAGCTTCCTCGATCTCCTTGGTGATCGTCTAGAATTTTTCCTTGACCTATGTTGCTTTTATTAGTGCCTACACGGTCTTTTCCTTGATGGTGTCCACTACCTGAACTGCCACTTTGTCACTCAGCAGTTATACACATTCTTCCTAGGTCTATGCTATTTGTGTTTTATCTCCTTCTGCCTGTACGAGTACTTATGCTACCCGTTCCTGTAATGGCTAGATTTGAGCCTGATGTTCCTATTTCTATGTTTGCGTAGTGATAAGTTCTACCTGCATCTTCTTTACCTCTTGCATCTCTTTGACTCGTTCTGGGATTGGTATGGTCTTCTGCCTCTGTTTGAGTTCTTGAATCATTGCATTGATCCTTTATTCTTCCTTGTCCCAACATTGGACATGTGGATCCTACTCCAACCTTGTCCAAAGTTGTGTTGCTTTATCGAATAATTCAGTTGTTGTGCTAACCTGTTGCTCTATTTCCTTCAGTTGCATTGTTGCTTCCTGCTTCTTTTTCTTCTTCACTGTCAGTGGAGTGGTTGGTGTGAGTTGTTCGTGGATATTCTCGATCTCCTTTTGATAGTGATCAATTGCATGCACAATCTGATTGATATTTTCTGCTACTAGGAGTTCATTTTCTTTCACGGTGCTTTAATTCCACTTAGTGTTGTCCTTTCGTCCTGCTTTTGTCGACTTTTTGTTTCCCGCTTGTTTTCCCTTTGTATGTAAATGTTGTTCATGCCTTTGCTGAATTTGTTTTTCCAGCTTCATGGGGCCTTTCTATTTATGGCATACTGCGCCTTCTTTAGTTTTGTTTCCTTTTTGTTCTCTTTTTTATTTTAAAGAAATTATTTTTTATTTTTTTTTACTGCGCAATGGGTGGTCGACTGTCCTTGTACAGCTTCATTCAGATCCCATTAATCATTCCTCTGAGTTATGTGCCTGCTAAATCTCATAAATGTACATCTCCTCGGTCTATGAAATATTTTACATCGTATGGTCTTGACCAATGCATTCTAAGCTTCCCCGGGTGATGAAACGATTTTCTTTCGTAGAGAAATACTAGATCTCCTTCCTTGAACGTTTTCTTATTTATGTGTCGATCATGCCAAGATTTGTCTCTTGCTTTCTGCACTTGTTGATGGAATCCTACCAAGATTCATTCTTCCTCCATTGAAAATAACTGATTCAGTCTCTCTTGTACTGTGCCTCGTTCTGTCCTTTGTGTGATAGCTGCTATGCATAAGCTGGGTACTAAAACTTCTAATGGCACTACTACTTCTTAAACATAGACTAGTTTGAATGGTGTGTGTCCTGTCAACTTTTTTCATGAAGTTCGATACACCCATAATAATTTTGGTACTTTGAGATCCCAGTCGTCTCTGTTGATATTACAGATCTTTGTCAGTATGTTCTCCAGAATTTTGTTGAAGGCTTCTACTGTGCCATTCGCCTGTGGATGATATGGTGTGCTCTTTTGGTGATGAACTTCAAACTCTTCAGTCATCACGCAGATGGTGTTGTTTATGAAATGTGTGCCTTGGTCGCTCATCAAAAATCTTGGGCACCTAAATCTAGTGATTACTTGTTCAAACAAGAAGTGTGAAGTTGTCTCTGCACTGCAATCTTTTACTGGTGCAGCTTCTGCCCATCTTGTTAGGTATTTTTTCATGGTGATAATGTATCTTGCCCCTGTTCTTTTGGATGGTGGGTTAATTGGTCCCACAAAGTATATTGCCCATTTATCAAATGCTTGTAATGTTACGTGTGGTCATAGTGGCATCTCATCCCTTCTATTGGGTTTGCCTACCCTTTAACAGACATCGCATCTCTGATAGTATTCTTTCAAGTCGTTGTGAATCATTGGCCACCATAGTCTTGCGCGTAATACCTTATGTGCAGTAGATTTTCCTACATAATTCCCTCCTTCCATTCCCTCATGATCTTCTGCTAAAATTCTTGGTCGTGTGTGCTCTAACACGTACCTTCACAAGATTATATCTGGGCCCATCTTGTATAGATGTCATGTGATCAATTGATAGTCGGTTGCGCGGACTACCAAGTTCTTCTTCTGCACGGTGGTATATTCTTGTGATGCAGTATCTGTGTTCAAGTACTAGATGATCTCAACAAAGTAATCATTAGCAATATGTATTGAGAAGAACTGTGCATCTAAAAAGTTGTCTTCTAAATTCGTAGGCTCTTCTCCATTTGTGACCCTGGACAGGTGGGCAGGTCCTTGGTTTAACTATTACTTAAAAATAAAATTATTGAAATAATAGTAACCATCGCCAGATTCTCCCCCCCAACATTGGCTTGTTGACTAGGTATTTCAAGGCTAAGTGATCTATGAGCATCTTAAAGTGTTTTCCCAATAAGTAATGTATGAACTTTTGCAGTGCGTAAACCATATCTAGGCCTTCTCGTTCTGTCGTGTTATAATTTTGTTCGGAGTCGGATAGCTTTCTGCTTGCGAATGCTATCAGGTGATCCAAGTCTCCCACTCATGTCTGTGCTAAGATAGCTCCAAGTGCTATCGTTAATGCATGTACATGCACACGGAATGTCTTTTCCTAGTACAAAAATACTAGTATTGGTGTGGTAACCATCTTTTCCTTCAGGGTATCCAGACCTTGTTGGAACTCGTCGTTCCATTGATACTTTGTATCCTTCCTTAACATATTTTCCATTGGTGATGTGATCTGCACATATCCTTTGATGAATTTCCTGTAGTATCCTGTGTGCCCTAACATTTCTCTTAGCTGACAAACTGTTTTTGGTGCTGGTAAGTTAACAATCACTGCGATCTGTGTTGGATCCACTAGCAAGCCTTGTTTGCATACTATATGGCCCAATAGTATCCCAAACGGTGTTCCAAATATGCATTTATTGATATTCAGTGATATATGGCACTATCTACATCATTCTAACATCAGTCGTAAAACTTCCACATGGTTTTTCAATAGACTATAAACTATCCAATCATCCAGGTATACTTCGAGAAACTGATGGATGAATTCCTTAAATGCTGCAATGACCACTCTGGAGAATATTGTGGGTTCATTATTTAGTCCAGATGGCATGAATTTGTACTGATAAGATCCCCATTATGTCGCAAACTTGGTCTTGTGTCTGTCCTCTTGTGTTATCTTAATATGATGGTAGCTTGAGAATCCATCAGTGAATGAGTACGATTCATGTCCCCCCACATTCTCTAACACTTCATCCATAAATGGTGTAGGGAATGGGTCATGTAGGAATGCATCATTCAACTTCCTCAAGTCGATGCATATCCTGATCCCTCTTCCTTATTTCTTGTCCTGTACTACCATCAGGCTTATCCATTCTGATTCCTCAACTGGTTCGATGATGTTGGCTTCGAGCATCCTATCAATCTCATCTTTAACTTTCTATTTATATATGGGGTTTAGTCTGTAGTGTCATTGTTTAATAGGTCTCATGTCGAATCTGAGGGGTGTCTTCATTTCTCCTAATTCTCTGACTATACCCTTCATCTCTATAAATGTTGTGGGAAAAGGGTCGCTATATTCACGCAAAAAATCGATGATGCTTTCTACTGTCTGCTCATCCTAGTAGTCTCCAATGTTGGCTATTTTGGGCTGCTCAGTTGTCCCGATGTTAACTTTATTTACCTTGATTGGCACGAAAATGACTTATGATTCTATGGGTGGTCCTTCAACATCTCTTTCGCCTTATGCTTCTTCAATCTGAATATCGCATGGATCATCTTCATCTGGTGTTTCCTCCTATACATGGTAACATGACAACAGTTCCTTGACTGTATGTTTATTCCATTTTTGTTCTTCTGTGATAAATTCTATTTCCAGTTCTTTGATGAATATTAATCCTTTCATTCATTTGAGGGTTGCATCTATGTTGGGGTTCTCATGCTTGAATGAGAAAGTGATTGTGAAGTTGTATTGCAATGTCCTCCATGTTGTAGTTCCTTGGCACAATTCCTGGTCTATATACCAATTCGTTGGTATGCCCTCTAAGGTATGTATGAAGTGATGAGGCCATTCCTCCAACGGTGTCATTTTCCACAACGTTTCGCACTTCGCCAAGTGTTTCGTTGGTGCCTCTTATCCTTCATATTTTTGTTGTCTTTTGTATTCATGTTCTACGTCAAACCTTATGCACAGTAGTCGCTTACATTGATACCAGTCTGTGATGGTCTCTTTATGTGCGCCCCACCATCTTGTGGGTGTGTCCTTGAGTGCTGATTCAAGTGCTAATAGTCGTTGGTTTTTTAATACTTCATCTTCATATTGTGTTAAGAATGTTTCTGAATCATTTAGTCTGTGGAAAATGGGTGGTTCTGTGATTTCTATGCCTACCCATCTTACTGTGTGGTCTATTCTTGCACATCTTCTCATGGATACTTCGCGTAGTCTCTGCTACCATTTTCTAGCCCAGTGTCTGAATTTGTTGTGCATGAAGTAATGCTTCAGCAACTAAGTACCCCGTATGCAGTTGGGTTGACGTAATCCTCATTGTGCACATTTGTTCTATACAACTGGTCGATCTCCTCTAAGTCTAGTCAAGTGGGTTCTATGAACCTCTCCCCTTCTAATGGATCTAATGGTTCTATGACCCTGTATTCTCCAGATTCAAATGTCATTTTCATGGTTTTTAGATTGATTATGGTCTGGTTTTCAAACTTCCAATCCAAACCAAGCAATGTCGGGTAAGGTGTTGTGTTGTATACTATTTCAATGACTTCAAAGTCTTCTTTAGTGTGCACTCCATCATGATCTACTATCACTCCTTTTAGTCTACTATTGGTAGGAATCTATGTTGGTTTGCTAGTTTCAATTGGACATTTGAGTATCCCAATGTTGGCTCTCCCATACATTGCCATATCTTCTTTGGTAATACATTCACTTCGGATACTAGGTCTAGTATAATGTCTCCCATATTGAAATCCCCAATGTTATCATTTAGTCTAAATTCCCTACTTGTTCTTCTTGTTGTGTGTAGGTGGTTAACGGTTTTTGGTTCTATCTTTTCTTCTGTCTCGTTGCTACATTTTTCTAGTATGTTTTGCAATATTTTCACAGATGAAGGATCACTTAATACTTTTACTCATGATTGTAAATAGCCTTTGATTGTACTTACTTGTCCTTTGGGTTGAATTTTGTTTGTACGATCTAGTAAGGGAAGCATCTCATATTTTGGGGCTTCCTTGCTTTGTTGTGTAGTCGATGCTATGTCTTCCTTCTAAAATTATTTTCAGGCTTCTTTAAATATCTCCTTTTCCTTTTGTGCGATGAACTGCTTCTTGGGGTCAGTGTTCTTCTTTACCCATTGGTTATGCACGGGCTCCTGTCAAACTGCATCATTTCTTGTTTTCGTTCCTCCACAAGTGACTATATTGATGTTTCGTCCGTCATCCCTTGCTTCGGCTGAAATCCACTAGACATTTTGATTGTTCGGGTTCCTCTTTTCTTGAATATTTACTAGTAGTGTCGTGCATTCCTTTGTATTGTGGTATGATGCATGACAATACATACAAGTTGTTGGCAGAAGTGGACATTCTTGTGCATAATGTCCTAGTTGTTGACAATTGTGACATGTGACTGGACCTCTACCGCGTCTAAAACCTCCTCTGTCTTGTCCTCCACCTCTGTAGCCTGCTTGATCACCTCTCGACACGTTATACTATCGTTCCTGATTGTACTGCATGGTATTGTACTGGGGTTGTGTCGGGTTGTACTGCGGCTGCACGTTATTGTATGGTTTTTGCGCAATATTATGTTGTTGTTGTGCAATGTTGTATGGAGTTGGGGCTTGATTGAACTGTGGTTCTTATTGCCTAGTCATCATTTCATCCTGTACCCTATATGCATCTGATTTTCTTTCCCACATCAGCTCCATAGTTCTGCAATCTTTGTCTTCGTGGCCCACTGACTTGCAAAAGGTGCAATATGAACTTTTTGGGACGGTCTAGTATTTATGCATCATTGTGAAGTGATAAGGGTCGCGACCCAGTTTTTTTCATATTTCGCACCATAGTCCTCCATGTGGTAATGTATTTGGCATACATGTTTCCATATAATGCGTGAATGTTGGGAATTCGTTCTTATGGTGTCCTTTCATCCTGCATGTGGTGCACCAAACGACTTCTCGTTTGTCCTTGTTCTTATTCTGGTTCAGTTGAAACGTTAAATTCATCAAATCCTCCTTCAGTTCTTCGATAGTTGAGTCCATCTATTGGTACTGGTTCTCTTCCAGTTGCAAGGTTGCCTACAGAGCCTCTACCTGCATTTGAAACTTCCATTGTCGTAAGGGATATTTTAAGTGTGGGAGTAGTGATTTGACAAACAGGTGTCGATGATGCATCTCAGTCATAAAGTATTTTAGTTTTCCCTTTAGTCGCTTGAATCTCTGGTCAATCTCCCATATAGACTCTCCAAGTTTCTATCTTATCTCGATAATCTCATTCATGTACTGATCCTCTGAGCTCAACTTCTGGAACTCATTAATCAATAGCTTCTTAATGTCTGTCAGTGTCCTTGTAGTCCCAGGGGCATTGTTTGTGTCTAGACTCATGTACCAGTCTAGTGTGTGATCTCTGAGCATAATCGTTAGTTGCGTGATTTTGGTATCTTCATCAGTGATCTGCTTTGATTCCCATATCTTTGCACAAACGAACAAATGATTCTTAGGGTATTCTATTGCTTCCCCTCGAAATTCTGGTAATCTGATAGTGGGATTGTGTCCTGCCATTCTGAATACTGGACTACTACCTCCTCTGTGTGGTGTAGATACTTGACTAGTGTTGCCTGAACGGGCTCCTCCAGTTTTTTCTCCTTGTGTATATGTACTTCCTGTTGTCGGGCTTCCTCCGAACTTCAGTTGTCTAAACGGTGGTGTTCTCTTTGGTGTATTAGTCGCACATGGGTTTATGGGTTCCACACTAACATTAATATGGATAGGATGGTTTTCTTCTCCTCCCGTTCTTGGGCCTCTCATCTTCCTCTCATATGTTTCACATAGGATTTCCTCAATCCTCTCCACATCCTAGAGATCCTCTACCTCTTCCTCATCGCTCGTAAAGCCTTCCCTCGCGGCTATGGATCTCTTCTTGGTATTCACCTTATATTGGTAGGGTACTCTGTTATGCGTCGTTCTTGATGACACCAAGATCCACTTGATATGGTCATCATCCATCATGATCGGGTCCAAGGGTTCCTCCTCCTTATTTCCTTTATCCTTTCCTCCTTCCATTTATCCTCTCTCTGTCAGTGTTTCCCCCTTTCCCCCATGCACCTAGGGAATTTTAGTTGTCTGATTCCATTGTCATTACACCTTTGTTATATAGCAATATCTTAATATAAGTATACAAGGATTGAAAGTACCTTCCTCGAGGTCCACGTACAAATTATTGCTCTGTTGCATTGTATGACTTCATTGTGTCAATTGCAAATTCTGTGATGAAACCTGCCACATTACTTTCAAGCCAAAAGTCTACTGCACGGGTGAATTTGTTGTTCACCTGTTGTAACTACTCAATATGTACTGGAGTCCAATCTAGTTGTCAAATCTATTTCGTCACATGGTTATCCTTCAACCTTAGCATCCACTGATGTAGTAGATGCAGAAAATCACAAAAAAAGACTTCGCGTAAATCAGTAAACACATATTTGTCCAGATATTTGCGAGGTGTGATCCTAGGGTTTCTATTGTCTTTCTGTGGAAACTCTAGCTCTTTGGTTCTCAACTAGCCTTCAATTTCTTATTTCGTGGGGTTCCAAGGTCTCAGCATTCCCTTCTAATGGCTCATTTCTCTTCTTGTTTCACTCGTTCTTTTCTCGTTCAATCTATCTCATCTACTCAGTCCTCTCTTGTTACTTTTAACACAGAAACATAACCATTTGTTGGCTACTTATTTCCTTTACCTACTGAGTTATCGACCCAGTGTTCATGTCTTTCAGGTTTCCAACAAAGCCTATAAAACTATCATCCCTCCTGGTAAACCAGAAGGCAACACAGTACACAGAATGCATTGTGCAGTCTAACCCAAGATAGCTTTAAATGGGTGGTTGTAAGACTCAGGTGTTTATAGCCTAGGATTGAGTATGATATAGGGGTTTATTATTCAGAGCCATGTACTATGAATTGTTATGGCAATATACTATTACTCACAGGTGCGCATTTATCTTTCACAGTTTATTTTCCGAACAACACAAGCATATTCCATAACAATGTATTAACTCATTCATTAAGCATAACAAGTAACTGTTGAAAGAAAACAAATATATACATACATTCATCATATTATGTAGATATTACCATGGTTCACCCCCCCTGGTCTATGTACACAAAGATTTGTCTCTAGGCTCTTTTATTATGGTAGTTCTACATCTCCAACGTCATGCGCTTACAATTCCCCTCAAATGAGTAAGATGTGTATGAGGTGAACTATATCACATCAGGCTCCACATCATGTGATCTGATCCTCAGATCTTCCTTCTCTCCTCTATTCGTAGCTCAACATCTTACAAAAATGATTTGTCACAGTATCACATAACGTATCAACTCATACATACTATGATGGAAGATTATAAAATCCAAACTAATACAAAAAGCGAATGAACCTCTATCCGATAACTGTGTATCTATATTTATATATATCAGACTCTTCAGCCATTTACAATGTATTACCAAAACCCTAACCTTACCGACATTAGGTCCTCCTCCCATGCGTGCATGATATTTTTCCTCCAGCTATTGCTTTCCTTGTGCATGCTTTCTTGCATGCGTGTGTGCTATTCTTTCTCTAGTTGTTACCTCGGTTTCAGCATGCTTTCTTTCCCACGATCATCCTTCTTTCTACTTCGGCCTGGTGACAACACCATGTCTCTCACAAATTGATACTGAATATCAATATGATTTGTCTTTGAATGATAAGTTGGGTTCTTTTCCAGGAAGATTGCACTCTAACTGTCACAATATAATCTTACTTCTTGTTGTGCCAACCCAATACCTGAACACAATCTCTATAACCATACTGCTTCCTTGCTTGCATGAGTGGCTACCATGTATTCAGCTTCTATAGTTGAGACTGCCACTATAGCCTGTCTTTTGCTCATCCAACTGATTGCTCCTCCAAATAGGTTAAACACATACCCACTTGTAGATCTTTTACGATCTAGATCTCCAACCCAGTCTGCATCAACAAATCCATGTATGTCCACCACTCTGTCCAATCTTGGTCTTCCTTGGTAGCACAATCCATAACTGGTAGTGCCATGAAGATACCTGAAGACCCTCTTTACTGTTGTCCAGTTCTCCTTCCCTGGTTTTGACATATACCTGCTCAAAACTCCCATGCATGTGCAATGTCCGGTCTAGTACAGACTATTGCATACATCAAATTGCCAACTGCACTGGAATACGAAACATGGGACATGTCCTCTTCTTCTTCATGTGTCTTGGGACAATGATCTACAGATAAATTTACACCTATAGGAATAGGAACCTTGACTAGTTTACTTCCATGCATATTAAACCTTTGCAATATCGTCTCAACATATTTTCTCTGATTCAACCATAGTTTCATGTTTTCACGATCTCTTTTAATCTCCATTCCTAGAATGAAGTTAGCATCTATGAGATCCTTCATGTCAAATTTGGAGGATAGTTGTGATTTCACCTCCTTGATAACATCCATGTTATTTCCTACTAGCAACATGTCATCAACATACAATACTACATAAATGAAGTGATTACCAACCTACTTGGAATATACACAATGATCATCCCTACTTCTCACAAATCCCAATCCAAGGATGTATGTGTCAAACTTTTGGTACCACATCCTAGGTGATTGCTTCAAACCATATAGTGACTTGTTTAGCTTACAGACTAGCTCTTTCTTTCCCTTCACTACAAATCCTTCTAGTTTCTTCATGTAGATTTATTCTTCAATATCCCTATGTAGGAATGTTTTCTTCACATCCATATGTTCCACTTCAAGATCAAAAGCAGCAGCAATAGATAAAAGAAATATAATAGAAGTTAACTTAGCAACAGGAGAAAAAATATCACCAAATTCAATTCCCTCTACCTGGGGATAACCTTTTTCTACTAACCGATCTTTGTATTTCTCAACTTTTCCTTCTACATTAAACTTCTTCTTAAACAACCATTTGCTACCAACATATTTTCTTCCAGCTGGAAACTCAACTATATCCCATGCCTCATTCTTATCCAAGGCATCCATTTCTTCAACCATGGCCTTCTTCCAAAGTTTACTATCCTCTGAATTCACTGCTTCCCTGACAATTTTTGGATCATCATTAGTAATAGATAAAGAAAAATTGGAACGGAAATCGCGTGGACTATACCTTTCTGGTTTCCTTCTTTCTCTCACTAATCTCCTCAATACTGGGGTATGAGGTTCTTCTTCTTATTCTGCTTCATATTCTTTAGATGATTCATATTTTTCATCATCCAACTCAAGCTCTATTTTCTCAGGTTTTTCTTGCGTTGGTAGGAATTCATGTTTGGACACATCTTTTACCTCTCTAAAAACAACATCTTGACTGTAAACAATATTCTTAGTTTATGCGTTCCAAAGTTTATAACCTTTCACACCATCTTTATAACCCATAAAGATACACTTTTCAACTTTATTATCCAGCTTACTTCTATTTCCCTTTAGAACATGTACATAAAAATCACAACCAAACACTTTGAGATGTTCAAGAGAGGGTGTCTTACCAGTCCATACCTCGTGTGGAGTTTTATCATCCAACGTTGATGAGGATGATCGATTGACCAGGTAACATGTTGTACCCACTGACTCTGCCTAGAATTCATGTCCTAACTCGGCACCACTAAGCATACTCCTTGATTTTGTTGGACACACCTACAACACTTAGAGGGGGGGTGAATGAGTGTGGGGCTCTTTTTCCCAAAACTTCCCTCTTCACACAAAACTCATTAGTTAACCTTCAACATTTATTCATTACCCATTGTTTTCATTTATAACCAGTTAGATGTGAACATATATCAGCAACACATATCATCAATAATTCATCACCACAAGGAACACAAAGAACACAAGATGTATGTACAATTTTTCTTTTTATTATGGACAACAATCCAGGGTTTATCAGCAACAACTGAATAGAGTACAACTCTACAAGAGCACCAGCTCTATAATGCAAGACTCATCTTACACCCTCAGCACCAACTGAGATGACGCTACAATCCTCAATGTATATGAATATGTCAACAGGTACGCAACCTGTTAGTAGTGCAGCCTGCATGTGTACGCACCCTGGCTCACTAGAGCTCTCGTGTGCATGCAGCCAGTGTATAATGAAACATGTGTATGCTTCTGAGTAACTAGGGTTTTCCTTTGCTTCACATGATCAGATCCTCTACAACCTACAATCACTTTCTCTTATGTCTTCCACTGTCCAAACTGACCCACAGCCAGTCACAACATCTCCAAGCTCTAGTATACATCTCAAATATGTATAAGCATCTAGTATACCATAGCAATCATGTCACCACTGAATCACAAGAGTACTGATCACTCTATCAACCAAATCAACCAAACTGAACCACATCATAGAAGCCATACCAAGAATTCCCTAAGCATTCCCATCACATCAAACAATAGTATTCATAAGGACAGTAATGTAATCATACCAGTGTCTCAGTGATAGATCTGAGACCATAGAATGCAGATCTGGAACTTGCCTAATCATCTAAGAGCTTGGCACCAACTCAAACACAGGTATTCACTATTTTTCCCACCATACGCTCCTTGTCTTCAGACATCCCATGTATACCTTAATGTATACGCACCCTAAGCACAAACAACCCGCGTATACCTCAGAAACTAGGGTTTCTGAAGTTCTGAGAATTTTTCCGTCAATATCTCTGACATTGCCAAAACTTTGATGTGTCCATGAGATCCTCTTCTCGCTCTCTTCCTCAGAATAGATCTTCAATCATGCTCAATATATCCACACCAATAATTCTCAAGAAGCTCTCCATCAATACTCCAAAAGATATTCACAAGAAGCTCTCCATTGATCCACAAAAGGGATTCTGACCAAAATGTACATTTCACAAGAGATCCTAGCTTCTTATTTATACTTTCATCATCTAGGTCACTTAACCCATTTCGAGGTCACTTAACCCATTTCTAGGTTATTTAACCTATTTTCCTTATTTTAGGGTTAACCACTTTCCGTGAATAGAAAGTTCTCCAATACTTTATCATTTAAATATTCCTTCTTGATTTTGTCACTTCTTTTTATTATTTAAATAATCCATCTTGATTTTGTCACTTTACTTTATCATTTAAATAATGATTTCTTCTTTTCAAGCACTTTGACTTCTTTGACCTTGGGGGCTTCAAGCCTTCATATGGGGGTCATCCAACTTCATAAGGCCATAACTCTCAAACCGTGAGGAGTTATGTGACATTCCACATACCACTGGAAATGGCATGACAAGCATTGTCCATCTAGGATAGTTTCACCAACAACTTCATTGATCTTTATTCCACATACAAGCATGGGTCCTCCAACCATTCTTCTAGGATAACCAAATCCGCAAAGCATATTCCCGTGAGGGATTTACCATAAGGGGACCACTTTGGATTATCTCCATTTGTGCACCTTATCAATCATAATAAGACAATAATGAGTCATCTTTTCATCAAAAAACTATGCATCATTATGTATCAATGATAACTCATTGATCCATCTTCATCTATGCATCATATCAATGATCCATATTTATCAATTGGTTTCCACTTTGACATCTATCATTATCATCAAGGAAAATACATATACATTTTTCATCAATCATCAATCAATCAATTACTTGACATAAATCAATCAAACCATTTACATCAATGACATATGATCCAACAATCTCCCAAATAATCAAAACATTGGCATCAATGACAACATGATCCAACAGATTTTTCCATCAGTGTTTTGTTCATCCTTTATGCAACTCCATTCTGATGAGGTGTGTATGGAGTAGTCTTTTTCCTTGCTATACCATGCTTCTTACAGAATTTTTCGAAATGCAAAATTCCCCACCATTATTTGTTCTCAATACCTTTATTTTCTTCTCTGTCTGATTTTCTACCAGAGCCTTAAACTCTTTAAATTTATCAAATACCTCATATTTATTTATAAGAAAATAAATCCATGTGTTCCTTAATAAATATTCTATGAATGAAACATAATACACAAATTTACCTAGTGATGGAACAGGCACAGGTCCAAACACATCACTATGTATTAACTCTAAGATCCCCTTTGCTCTTTTAGCACCAGATAGGAATCTTACTCGATTTTATTTACCATTTATGAAATGTTAACAAAAATCAAAATCCAGAGTACAAATAGACATACCTTCAACCATATATTTACCGTGTAGTGTTCAAAGGCCCTTTTCTCCAATATGTCCCAATCTTTGATGCCACGGCATGGTCTTCTTTCCAGGGACAATATTGGTCTTGTCTTCTTTATTTCTCTACTCAGGGACAATAGAACGGTTACACCCATTAGTATAAGTGCTTCCCAACAACTTGTACATAGTTCCACATAGAAATCCCCTCATCGACACCATTTCTCCCCGTACCATCTTGAAAGTGCCCTTTCCCAATACAGTATTCACTTCTGCATCATCCGACTTGCTTATAAATATTAGGCTCCTGGCTAGTTTTGGAATGTGCAAAACCCCAGGGAGAGTTCTAATCCTTCCATATTTTAGCAACAACTTAACCCTTCCATGTCCCATGATTTTGGTTGTCGAGTCATATCCTAGGAATACATCACCACCATCGTATTTTTCATATTCATAGAACCACTCCCTGTGAGGAGTCATATGGTATGACGCACCTGAGTCGATCAACCATACATCACGGTCTGCATGTGTACATGTAGATGCTAGGTAAACATCACCTCCTTCTTCGGTGGAGGTTTTCGCCTCTGTGGAAGAGGTACTATCAGATCCCTTTGGTTTATCAACCTTCTTAGACTTGCAATATTTCTTATAATGCCCTTTTTTACCACACTTCAAGCATTTCCTCAAAGATTTTCCTGAAGACTTAGATCTACCTGTAGATTTAGATCTCCCCCACCCCATGCCCTAAAGACTTACCAGGATTCATGTCTTGAGTACGACCTCTTACAAATAAAGCTTATGTGCTATAACCATCCATGCTTTTCTACCTCATCTCTTTAGATAACAAGGATGAAACTACATCCTCATACTTCAATGTAGATTGAGTGGTACTACCAATTACTACAACCAAATTATCCCAAGAGTCTGGAAAAGAACATAAAAAAGTGATACACTTATCTTCTTCTGCATTCGTAATATTCACAAAGACAAGTTGACTTACCAGAGTATTAAAGGCATTTAGATGTTCTGTCACGGAATTTTCATCTTCCATCCTAAGATGATACAGCTGCTTTCAAAGAAACAACTTGTTTACCAGGGACTTTGATTGATACAAATTCCCTAACTTATCCCATAGTTCCTTGGCTGTATATTCTCACGAGACATTCAACAACATTGAATCTTCCAGGCAAAGTCGAATAGTACTCCTTTATCTTCTATCCAACTTCTCCCAATCTTCCTTCGACATACCAGTAGGTGGTGTACTAGTAGTTTGTGTACTAGTAGGTTGTGTACCAGTCGTCTATGTGCCAGTAGGCTGCGTACCAGTAGGTTGTGTACCAGGATCCACAACAATCCATTGTTCTTTGTCTACAAGAAGGTCCTCCATCTTGAGCTTCCATAGCTCAATTTTTTTACCGTTGAATTTTTTTATCTTGATTCTAGAATACCTTGCCATTCCTCTTTCTACACTCGAATAACCACTACAAAAGCTCCCACTCAACCCAGGTTTATCACAAACCCAAGATAAACTTAATCTATCAAGATCGAGCCAAACCCTCAGCAACAAAGGCATCCCTCTGAAGCCAAAAATGATCTCTGATACCACATGTAAGATTTAAACCTGTGAATTAAAGCAATGCATATAGATTCTTAAGAAAAATAGAAATTAATCAATGGCTCATACACATAGTACACACAGATTTATACCGGAAACCCTTAACCGGGAGAAAACCATTCAACATTTCATTGTATTGATTTCACCATTCACCATACAATATATATACATTTTTTTTAGGTATTCCATAGATACCAAAACCCTAATCCCTTAATCTGGGATTAATTTAGAAAACCGCTAAAAATAGCAAAATCTGCTAAAACAAAATAGAGGGATCGTCAGACACAATTGTCGAATCTGACACACCCACACACACACATGAAAATAATATAAAACATACCCAACACTACCATAGGGGATAAACACGAGATCACGTGCAGAAAGGTAGTGGAGATAACCCCTCCAAAGCAGGACCAAGCATAGTGGGGAGCACATATTGAGGACTTGTCATGGGATACTGTCGGTTTCATTTGCCTAAGGAGCTTTGTGGACCCTGAATCTCTTCGAGGTCCTCAGTTGTCTTCCGGACCACTTTCTTTCAATACCCTCGATAGGTTTCGGTCTTGATACCCTGCTCATTGCGGTCCACCCGATTGTCGATTGCACCCACTTGGTGACTATTCGCGAGTTGGCAACCTAGTTGCCTTTATTCTAGAGACTTACACAAGTGACTGCAAGGGTATACCACAGTACCTAGGGGAAAAATCGAGCCATGCTTTGCATATTATACCCGGAGGGTGAGTCCGTGTTCGAGTTGAACTTGCACCAGTAAGTTGCTCTAGTGTTGGTTGGCGAAACTGTTCTTCCTACTAGATAGTGGTTTGCTTGATTTATCTTATAGGAAGTTTTATAGTGTGTGTTATGTTCTCCCTAGTTTTCCATAGTGAGTTAGTCAATCATTGATTTGGGTCTCTGACCTAAGGTAGTAGACCTCCCACTCCACCAGTTGTGAGGACTTTTTGGTCTTCCACTTAGAAACATGGAGATGCCTCTTTGTAATGTTCCTGACTTGGCTAGTCTAGGAAACATTGCTAATGTGTGCGTAGTATCAATGGTTTACAACATATAAATGATCATACAAATAATAAATGCGACAAAGGACTGCAAAGTTTGTATTATGATATCTCTGTGGATTACAAAATGGTCGAATGTGGCTAAATAAACTGAAAATACTCGACTAGATCAATAGACAAAGGATATTAGCTAGAATACAAATAAGCAACTAAAATATAATACCTGGAATATGGGAGCACTACAGAATCAATGGATGCGCTAGAACTATGGAATCTCTGACGGTAACTGCTGGAAGTCTAGAAAGTTCGCCCTAGGAGCTATACTTCTCGAAATGGCCTAGAAATTGTCCCAAATGATGTGCCCTACTCTATTCCTCAGTATTGGTATCTTTCAAACCCCTCTGTTGATGAATCTAGACCCCAGATGGATACCTTTGGGGGAATGCGCCCCTCTTCTTCTGGAAAAATGTGTCCTAGTCATTCCACCATCGGAATTGGATGAGATATGTCTCAAAACGACCGCCTTGGTCTACTGGGAAATGGGTCGAAATATTTTCCCTAAATATGGTCCGATGCTCACTCTGGAACCCCAAATGTGTCCGCCAAAATTTTCGCACATCCAAGTCTGGAAAATGTGTCCCAGTTGATTCCTCCATTGGAATCTGATGAGGAACCAGGAAAAATGTGTGCCTTTCCCTCTTCTCAAATGGGTCGAATGGAAATCTTGAAAATCTCCCTGGATGGGATAAGTCGCCTAAAAACCCTCTCAGAAGTTGTACCCTCACTCTGGATGAATGTGCCCTTCCTGTTGAACACTGTGTAACTATTGTTGAAGAATAATGGAAGAACTGAATGATCTTCGGGTGACTAGGGTGTGTCTCTCAACACTGAAATCAGCCACTGGTGTCTTCCTCCTGGAATCCACTGAACTATCTCTCCTGAGATGCGCCTCTTCTCCTCAATGATAATTCATAATCTTCATAATGATGAATTAGGTCGCTGGCCCTTCTCTTATAGCTTTTCTAAACCCTAATTCATTGTTGAAACCCTAATTCTTTGTTGACATTTTCCCTTCAAGTGACTTTTACTTGATTTTATTATTCCTTGATTAAATCACTTAATTTATTAACCATTTTACCTCTAAAAAGTGATTTATCCATCCTTATGGCTTCTCTGACCACTGAAAGTCACTTCTCATCATCTTATTCTGTAGTGCTCTTCTTCTTGATTCCGATGAGCTATCACACTAAGAGGTTTATCCAATTAATATGCCCATTATGACCTTCTTAGTAAATTTAATTAAGATATGACCCATAATAATTCAAAATTACGGAAATCGTCGGAATGCAACGGAACCAAAGCCAAGTTGTGTGGAATGGATCCTAATGATGAACAATGAAAGTTGGGCCCAAATAAACCCCTCAATATCTCTCGAACGCTCTGTAACCCCTATCTGGCTACTCGAGTAGGCATAACACTCTGAAATGTTGTAATGTTATAATGTCCCAAAATGGGGACATTACACTCCTCCCTGCCGAAAGATTGCTTGTCCTCAAGCAATAACGAAATCCAACTACATATGATATCGGGGTCCCATATCCACCTATGTGACACAAGGTAGACTCCCCTCAATATGTAGTCTTTCCAAGTTCTCACCATGCATGACACCCACATGCTCCTGATGAGTAGCATGATCAATGGCCAAAGAATCTCAGTCAACTCCCCAAGAAACCACTCTACTCGAAACTCAACTCCATTAAACATTGAAATACCAAGCACTCCAATCCTTGGATCCCATATCAGAATGTGAACTGCAATTCCTCGTGAGATATAATCCTATAACATATCACTAACATGAGTCTCTTGAAAATAACACACGGTCTCAAACCGAAATGAGTCTGTCCTACCAGACCATACCAAACCCAACATGACCCCCACCGATTGAACATGTTGCTACCATAGTGAGGTACTACAAGACCTCAACGAATCACCAACCAGTGACGTGCTCTCCCCAATACTAAAACTCAATGGAAAATCAAGGTGACTTCCCCCTACAAAGGTCCGCTCGTCTCCACCAGTCAATGAAATGCCCAACCCTGTAATCTCAGGGTCCCATGCTAGTATCTGACAGGGACCATCATGTTGATGTTGCTCTACTCTGATCATGACTATCTAATAAAAGTATCCATTATGGATCCTCCACTCTTGGATCCTCATAAGATGAAACAAACTATTGACCAAATGGATTCTTGGATCCCATGTCAAATTCTTGAGATATCCTCTGTCCCATGGCCTGGTATACTCTCCATCATGCCCAGGGCCTCAACTGTATGCCCCTGATGATCCACCCCTATCTTGATGTATGCAATCAAGATACTCATGTTAGGTGGTCTCAGCCTACCAATTCTTCATGCCCATTGCCACTGTCTAGCTCCCCTTTGTCTTGTTATCAATGATGAAATTATCGAGAAAGGCCATCATAAATATTTGCAACCAACTGTAGGATTGGAAAGTATCATATTCTTTGTTCAATCCAAGGGTCTTAACCAAAATCTCATCCATCGGAACCCATGGTAAATAATCACATGTACTCATCATTGAACACCAACCATCGAGTACAATAGTAGGTATCTCTACCAACTGTGGTTCAATCATTATCCATCCATCATCACTCATGCAATTGCTGCTACAGTGAAGGTGATATCCCAGATATGTATACTCCTGCAAGGGAGATGAATCTACATGCTCTACTGAGTACATATCCTCCCTACCATCTAGTGCGTACCCCTAAATCCTATTGTACACCTATGTATGTCTATGTGAACTACCACTCATCACTGTGTTCCCCTGCATACTCATGTGATCTCCTATATACACCTGCAACATCATGGATCCTAGATGTACTACGGGGTCATCCTCTACATGAAGGTCAACCAATCCTATAACATAAATGCAAGTGTCCTTAGAATTTCCCCTATCTCTGGGATCCCCATGTGTACATGTGTGCCCAACTGTCTCAACACCCCTCATGAAGGGTGGTCCCTGTGACCTATGGATATCCTCATGTATCTCTGGATCATATCTCTCCATACTCATCAGTGATCCTGGGTACTCCTCATGCTCCTCCCTCAACTGGTGCTCCACTGTTAAACCACCAACATGCTCTCGTAATGTGGCTGAGGGATATATCTGACTCTCTGTTGAAATAGGTGTTGTGGATTTTTGTCTACTTTCCTCAAGGAGCTCCTATGATTTGGACTCTGATTCCTAAAGGGTTTTATGTGTGCCTTCCAAGAATATTTGTGTGCTCACCAACTCATGAGTGAGTCAGTCCACCTCAACCTCCTACTCCCTCAATGCCCTGTGATACATCTCGCCAACCTCCAATAGATAATCCCTATCCATCAACAATTGTTGGTAGTCAACCCTCATCACAGTCACTCTCTCCCTAAGTGTATGGAAGTCATCAATCACAAGTCCCCCATCTAAACTATCATGTGCCATTGAGGCCCTCCAACAATAACCTGCCACCAATGCATGTGTATCATCATTGCATCTAGTGGTTGTCATGATCATGCCCTCACTGACTCTTAACATTCCTGCCAAGTGTCATGTGTTGGACACACCTACCACACTTAGAGGGGGGGGTGAATGAGTGTGGGGTTCTTTTTCCCAAAACTTCCCTCTTGCACAAAAACTCATCAATTAGCATTCAACATTTATTCATTACCCATTGTTGTCATTTATAACCAGTT